>JAPSGF010000002.1:49774103-49798092 GCA_035772895.1 Perdix hodgsoniae
CCCCATGTAAATATCAGGTTATTTGCTCCCTGTCTGTGGCAAAAAGGTGGACAGCCCAAGTGCCCTCTGGCAAATGGAGGCTGGTTCTTCTCTTCTAGACTTGAGGTGTGCACTTCAGAAAAGCTTTGATTTGCTCTGGGCTATGGGTTTTCCTATCTAAATTCCCATCCTCAGTCCTCCAGCTCCTGCTTTACCTGATGGGATACTGGCATCCTGCAGGGGTGCTTCATGCTTTAGGATTTTCAGGGTGTTGTAATACTGGCAAAATTGCTCAATTAAACATTAAACAGCAGTACTAGACAGATTTCCCTCTACTTACTGCTGAAAATTGAGCACCAAGCAGTCTTAAATGCTACAGAAGTGATTAATACTCTTCTGCTACTGCAACACGTACCGTTAAGTTTAATTTACATGTGCATATATATTTTTTCCTGTAATGTTTCTGTTTTGGTGCAGCAATTTGGAAATTATTTTAGCTTTGAATTTTTTTATTTTAGGATATAAAAGTGTAATGATAGAGAAATATTGTCTCTTTAATTTATGCCTTTGGCAACAGGTACACAATTCTGTAAATATTAAATAAGAATATATTCATACATACTTACTCTTGTATAGTATTTAGAGAAAGATACATACAGTCTGTTGAGCCAAAATCATGTCAAAAATATTCCAGTGAACATATGTCACAAATTTATGCATTTGTAGGATGTTTTACACTGACAAGACAACAGCTGCTTTACTTCATTTCATGGACCTCTGCCCAAACACTCAGTTTCATATTTATATTTAGTGGTACTTGAAAATTTGTCCTTGTGGTTATCAATCTTTTTAATTCCAGACTGATTTTGTAAGGGGAAGAAAAAAAAAAACACAAGGAAATTCTCTACAGCTACAGTACATTCATTCCAGCTTTTGAGAAAGAATCAGTAAAATTATGAAACAAAGATGTATGTAAAAATCTGTAAATAAATACTATGACTCACTTTGGTAGCAACTGAACAACTTAGGTTTAAAAATAATCTACTGCAACCATCTCCTGTAATGTTAAAATAATTCTAACAGAAATAAAAATACATTGTGTGTATCTGTAGTTAGTTTACTCCAGCTGTGCTCTTCTCACAGCCATTTATCACTCTCATAGGTAAAAACTGAAATGAGTTTAAAGCAATGAAGTGTAATTCCGCTTACACTGGACTCCTCAGCTTGTATGACTAAATCACAGACCACAGCTTTGCATACTCCAAAGAATAAAGATTTTATGGCAGAAATTTCTACAATGGTTTTGGCTTTAATGAGGTCCAGTATTGACAGGTAGCATAGAGCACCTTAGTTACAGACAGAGTCCTCACCGATGGCAAGGTTTTTCATGGGCCCTCACAGCAACAGCCAGACCCTGGCCAGAAATTTTGGCTCCTTGCTGTTTAACAGTTATTATCAGTGACTTAAAGAGAAAACAGAAAATCTAATTTCCAAGTGGCCCAAAGGCTAACAAGACCATCAGCAATGGAGGGGACAGACCAGTCACTGTCATGATGTAGACTGCTTCACTGATCAAGTACAGATATCTAGTTCAGGCACAGTCCAAGCAGCAGTTAGGATAACACACTGGGATTGTCCATGGAGGCAGTATGAAGTGTCACCCTCTGATTTGCCTCTGCTACTGCAGCAAGGCTCCTTTCCTCTTCAGATTGTTTACATCAGTGTAACAAGTGACACTGATAACCTCCACCTTCCAACACTCAGGTAGACAAAAAACTTGTCACTTTAAAAGCTATTCCAGCTCCTTCATAATACATCATATCCCTCTCTCTGTGTACTACTTCTGCTGTAGTGGTACTTTCACAAGTTTCCATCTACTTGTTATGAACAGCATTTTAATAACATTTTAAACAGGGTAAGAATATTTCTCCATCATAACACCATGAGATATCTTTAATTATCTTCTACCTCTCTTTTATGAAATTGAGAGCTCTAGAAGACACAGTATCTTCTGGCATAAAGCTTTTTGATATCTCTGCTTGCCCAAGCCACACTCTCACAGTACATTCACTAGTTGTCTGTAGAAAATCTTAAATTTCCTTCCACGACATTCACAGTCCCACTGAAAGTAGGTTTAATGAGCTGTGGAGAACCTGTTGCCAAGCTCTCTGAACCAGTGGATTTTCCTGCTGTAGAAAGCCTAGAAGGGGCAGATAGTGACACAGAGAGTCAAATGAAGATGGACAGTGCTGGAGAGATAATAAAACTCTAATAATCAGTGAATATTAGGAAGATATGACAAAATGGTAAGAGGAAGGATAATCCAAAACTCCTTAGAAATTCCTATTGGCAGAGGCAAGATGCCTTACTTTCTGTACCTCTTATGCTTTGGTGTGATTTCAAAATTTATTCAAACAGAAATGCACCCTGCTTCCTGACATGCACTTTCTCACCAAAACAAAGACCATGTGCTGGCACCTTACAGGATAGGAAAAAAAATGAATCAAGATGATGCCACCAATGTTTGCACTTCCAAGACAAGTTGATTTAATGCTCTCTCACTTCATTCTGACTTGCATCTTACTCCAAAGTTGTTTAGTGTGAAGAAACTACACAAACTGTTCCAGAATAATCTAAAGTGGAAACTGTGACAGATGGCAATAAAAAAAAATATCCATAATGGGTCCTACTTCTTTTTATACTATTAGAGCAAAGTTATTGCTACAGTTTTGATCTTGAGCTCCATTTTATTTTTATAGCTATGATACTAGTCAATACACCAGCTGCCTTTACTGAATAAAGTGTCTGTAATAGCTTCATAGAGATGATTAGTTGAACAAATAATACACACATTGCTTCAAACTACTTGCTTAAAATCTGAAAGGGAAATAAACAGAAGTTCCAAAAATACCAAGGAAAAACACCTGCAGAACACTGGACTACATTTTGTTTTCCTAATAGAAAGTACATCTTATCAAAAAAACCTGCTTTTTGAATAAAATCATTCTTTTTAGTTGAAGTGTTGATACATTTATGAGTTAACATCAAAAGTGTTTATACATTCTGACAGATTTCTCATAGGTTTAATGATGCGACTTGCTCCTCCATTAAAAGGTGAGTTTAGGGTGAGTATGTAATTATTTTAAAGTGAATATGATAGATGGATTCAAAAGGCTGACAACATTTCTTCATTGTTAAAAAAATATATATATATCTAAGCAAAACCATCATGTAAATATTACAAAAGTGTCTTCAGGGAAGTCACAAACTTTTCATAAACCAGATCCAGGTGTTCTACATATTCTACTCTGCTATTGTAGGAGAGGTTATCTAAATCATGAAACAGAAGGATGCTGCTGCTTAGAGCATTCTGAAAATTTATAAGTGAAATGTTTTGGTTTTTTTTGTTTGTTTTTTTCTCCAGAGGGCAAATCTCGCGTTACATGAAACAACAATAAAGCTATGTTCAAGAGAAATCTTCATTTGGCACTTTGTTCTTTGATAGATTGTTCCCCATAGGATATTATGGACATCACACATAATGAAACCACTGCAAGCCTCATACATAAATACAGGAAGTTCCCACTAACTTTAAACTAAGTATATCACATGAAGAAATGCAAGTCAAAGGCGTAATTCAAATAAGAGGAGCCCATTGGCAGCAGCAGCTCCAGCTTTGCAAAGGCAGAGGTGGTATCCCCATCTATAGAGGTATTTAAGAAATGTGTAGATGTGGCACTAAGGGGGCTTATTTTAGCAATGGGACTCTGTAGGTTGAGTCGATGGTTGAACTTGATTTTGAAGATTTTTTTCCAACCTAAGTGGTTCCAGCATCAGTGTCTCATTGTCCTGAAGATGCTGGCACTAACCCTGCACCATGGGACCCCATACTGAACACATCTATCCTGCAATTAGGTTTAATCCTGGCCTTGGAGGAGTCTCCACAGTCCCAGACAAGAGGTTTTCCTTTCTTTGTAAGCTACTTATTTTGCCATTTGAAATTTTTTGCTAATTTTAAGGAAGCAGTAGGAAAAACTGTGAAAAGCTATATTACGATGTAAAATCAATTAATGCCTTCAGACAATTTTCTTTCAATGAGAGTTGTTCAGCACAGATTTTAATTTCTCTTCAGCAGCTCATAATAGCCAAATTGACAGCAGTTTCCTTTCTGAGAGAATCAGCAACCCCATAAACTAATGATATGTTTTTAAGAACACACGCTAATGTTGAAATATTCAATAGTGACACCAGTAATCAATTTGTTCCTCTAGCTAAGAGAAAATAAATAAATTTCATTATGTAACTTCTAATCACTTTTAGCTTTTTCCATAAGCAAAATGTTTAGCACCTAAGCCGTATGTGATTATATTAGACATAAAGAACAAAAATTAATAAAAGTAGTAACTTTAATTACAGACCTCCACATGTACTTGAGATGAGAAAGCAGAATATCATTTTATCTAGATCATTTTTATACAGTAATATATTTTATATTTATATATATATAAATAAACAAACACAAGCATATGGGTGAGTTAGGATATGGCTCTTCTCACCTACTTTTAACACTAAAAAAAAAAACATTTATTCCAAATCAGTGGCCAAGGCTTTTTATCATTTGTATTTCAACTTCCACTGCAGTAATGGAGAATACCTTCAATGCATTATTTATGAGTATATTTTAGACATACCAATGGCCACTAGAGATGCCCAACTCTTCTACTTGGTTACAGCAAGGACTCATCAGATGAGTCTGGCTGCATACCTTCCAGGGGGCTGAAGCTGAGTGAGATGGATCCCAATCAGCAGAAGCTTCCCTGAATCTATGCTGAGATCCCACACCGCATTTCACCACTTAATAGCATTGGTGTAGTGCTACAAGCACAAGCTTCTCAGTGTTGAGCACATGTATCAAATATTATAAGTGCTCTAACACCTTCTGCCATCCATACAACAGGACAAAAAATGCCTAAGTAACAAACTTCAATTGGCAGTTATATTTTTAGATGCATCCATATTTGCAGGTGGAATATCTCCCTCTTGTTACAAAAAGAAAAGAGTAGTCTGTTCTGAAAATAAAAGAGTAAAATGAACCTGCAGAAACCACTACCAGGAGGTATCTGCCTTCAGGTGATGTAATGCCCACCTCTGCTGTAAGACGTAGTCTACAAATAGCGAAAAAGAAACTGAGAATGGGGAATAGCCAGGAGTTTAAAAAGCACGTGGCAGCTGCTATGCATTCATTTGAGAGCAGGTCACTTATCTCAACACATCTACTGCACATGATAGGTTTATAACAAGAAACCAAGAGAGGCCTAATACCAAAAAACCATTGCATTTTACTTCCAATATATTTATCTATCTTTCAACATGCACAGAAAAAGAAAGCAACAACAATGCCTTCAAAGAGGATACAGGTGCTATAGAGCAATAGCAGGCAACAAAGAAGGAAAATTGTCTTACCCCCTCCTGACAGCCAGCAACATCATAAGCAGAGCACAATCCCTAGCCAGAGAGATACTGCTCCCTCAGCTGCTAACCTTTACATGGACATGAGAAGGAGTGGATCCAGGCTCACCCCTTCCAGTTGCTCAGGTGCATTATAAACACCCAAGCTCCCTGCATTAGCCACACCTTCTCACCTGGTGCTCAACCGTTTGTTCAGGTTGTGACCTGGCAATTCTGCTGCACAACATCTTTCTATGATTTTCTACCTCTAATTTAATCTTTTCATCTTTTTCCTTTCCCTCTCTGCTCCTGCTCCTTTCCTGCTGCAAAACGTAAGTGCTTGAAACACAGTTATTTTCATGGATCTGTACATTTCTGTCTCTCAATAGCACTTCAACTGTCTTTTTTTTTATTATAAAAATATGTACTCGCACTATTACATATGGTATATCTTACACAAGTTTGATTAAATGTCTATATTTCAATAATAAGCTTGCTATGAAAAATCAAGCAAATCAACATTCAGATGTGTTATTAATCATAATATGCTAAAATGCCAAGTCTTATATATGCATGATACATCATGATGGGCTCAGTTTTAGTGAGTTTAATTTAGAGAACCCAGGTATAACCTTTTGGCTCTTTCACTATTCAGAACATAAGGAAAATTATTTCAAGTGTTTCTGAATGTCTGGATTTTAAAATATGACTAAAAAACTCCTTGAATTGGGGAGATTTAATTAATTGAAAGCTATTTAAGTTTCTTAATTAGTAGATTTTTCTTTTGATAAATGTAAGTAGCTGAAATGATTTAAAGTACTTTATTATTCTGTGTCTCTGTTTCCTGATGTAATTCATGCTGCCTTCTGTATCGATCTATTCAAACAGCCAGGTATTATGTGCAAGTGCATCCTTCACAGCCAGAAGAACAAAGCCCTCATTCCTCATGAAATCAGAGGGCAGATAGTGGGATTCACAGTCTTAATGACTGAGCAGTAGAGTTGTTATCTGATGTTAAATGAAGGAATTTAGAGCTGATGAGGGACACTGCATTTTGAGCTTCCCAATCATGAGCGGTATATTTGAGGCCTTACACAGATATTATATTTTAAATGACTTTACTAAAATATTGAAAATATGACTGCTTGATCTGTGTTTTGTTATCTAACATAGCATTGTAACTGAGTCACTCTAAAATAGAGTGATTTTGGTTTCCCAGTAGTCATGCATTCCAGATAACACAGACTGGAAAGAAAGTTCTAACTTAAGCAGCATGACAGTACATAACCATCCTACAACTTCTTTTACTCTTCTTGACCATCCCTGGTACGTGAAGGTGAAAGGTGCACATCATACCTAATCCCAGGGGATAACATAAATTTTGTATGTTGAGGTTCAGTTATCTTCTATGCGGGCTATGATCCTTTATAACTTATGATGAATTTGTGCTTTGTATTGATTTTGCTTCTAATATACCATTTGTGTGTTATTTATAAACTGATCTGCTGCATTACAGAATACACTTTGTATACCTCAGACATCCTTAAAAAAAAAATCAATAAATCTTTAGCCCTTTAGAAGGTCACATTGCTTTTGTCTGCATTTATCCCTTGAAAAATAAGTTCTTGAGCCATGACCAGAACTTCTGTATCCTACCATAGTACAAGCAGTAAGCATCAGCAATAACATGAGATGCTAACACAGAGACAGCCAGTGCATCTATGTGCATTGATTTTATAGTACAAAAAACATGCGACCAGGGATAGGGACTAGGTACAAACCCAAGATATGCCCTAGCGTTAGGTACAAGTACAGGAGACATATTACATTGCCTAGAAAAGCATAAAAGAGTTTGAATGAATCTGTGAGATGTACTCAGACAAATCGTCCCAAAATGAATGCAGATCTGACCAAGCCCAGGCTTTACAGTTGTCCTTGTGCTGCTACTTCCCTTTCTCTTACTGCACAAACCACAAGGAGAAGGGGAAACCAGAAGGAGAAATAGAAAAACCACAGCCTTAATACACAGGTTTAGTAAGGCTGCTGTGGTCTTTGTTTCTCTTTGAACCCTTCCCCCTTCCCTATACAAAGCAAACAGCAGTGACATGCTGCAGCTGCTTCAATTGCAGAGCAGACTGCAGCTGTGGATATTTAGTAGACAATTCGTATTCCTACACATCAGCTAAAAAGAAGAGTTGCTCAGACTTGTTCAAACAAAAAGCCCCAAATCATGTAGCAGACTATGTCTTCTCTTTTCTCTAGAAATAATCTGCATCAACATCTTTATGTTTCCTCTACAGTTATTTCCCTCATCTGTGTGCTTCCCGCAATAAAGAAGTATTATTTTTTCCATTTTTGCTCAGGCATTGGATTGGTTTCTGTGTGTTTGTTTTCCTTTTTTATTTAACCTGCCATGGGTACCACATTAACAGACTGGTTCCTCCCATTACACTGATTGTTTTGATCCATTACAGCATTTGAGCCTGAAGGCAGGGCAGGGCAGAGAGCACAGCAGGTGACATTGAAGGACTATCCATATTTAGTCAGCAGTTAGTGATTAGTAGTGAAAGGTTTGTTAGGGTCAAGCTAGAGCTGTAGTATTTTTTAGAAGACAAGTTAGATGTAGGAATTTTGCAAATGTTTTCACCCATATTTTTTAGAAATTTTTATTTATTTATTTATTTTTGATAAAGAGTGGTGTTATTGAAGAGAATGTGGCCAGGTCCCAGGAGTTAGAAAGGGGGATTGTAGCAAGTTATAAGTTTAGGAGCTGAATAGCTTTACACGTTTATCAAACGCACCCTGGTAACTCCCATAATACAGAGCAACAACACTACACTGTGCTGCAATCCTGTCAAGTGCCTGGTAGCCTTCATGTCCAGGGAACCAGTGAGGACATTCTGATTTTGTCATTCAGTGTGGTGCCTTAAAAGTAGCATGAAAGCCTGGGAACCGTTAGAATGAGAAAATGTCTTAGAATGACTAGATTTTTTTCTTTTGTTCTGTGCATCAAATTACAGCCTAACTTCTGCATGAATGCCTAAATTCTTGTGCAAGCACAAGCCCTGACAGACTTGCCAACAAAAAGCTGTGCTTACTCAAAAATCTTTCTCTGAATAATCATTGTTCTTCTAATACAAGGGAAGCCAACCAAAAGACCTTCAGCTTCCTTTCAGTGTCATTGCTATGCAGTCATTCTGCAGGTTCTCAAAGTCATCGCACGCTTGCTGTGTCCCCTCTCCTCCTTCATGCTGCAGAGGGTGTTGTGGCTGCCCACTTCCGTGCTACTCTGCTCAGAGAAGCTGCTCTGGTGATCCTGATCTCCTCATTCCTTGGTGATCCAGGAGAGCAGCCTCAGTGATAAATGACATATGGATGGGGAGCAGAGCCCTCAGAGCAGAGCTTGCTCCTACAAATAAGTCATGCAGTCATGCTCTGGGCGGGGTGTGGGGGTAAGCAGACTGGATAATGTTCTATACAACTGTGGGATCCAGAAGTAATCTATAAACAAGGCATCCTCGTGGGAACAAAATACATTACCTGAATTATTTCCATGGCATCCAGCCCATTCCTAGTGTTACCCACTGATGTGATAGCAAGGGAGTAGCATCTCCTTTTTTTTTTTTTTCCTTTTTTCTCCTATAGTTTAAGCACATATAAAGACATTATTATAGTTTTTCAGAGCATTAAATTCCTGGCTTTTGCCACCAGCAGGACTGAGTTAGGAGTTGTTCCCGTGAAGAAATATAAAGCAGTTGATGCTAGCTCCTGTACTCTTGGATTTTCCATACTGCTGCTGCAAGCTGCTGCTCCTTCCCAGGTAATAAACCATGTCTGTCACATGACTGCAGCCTACACCAGTGCTTCTTCCTGCTTTCCCTGCCTGCATTCTTTGCTTTTCAGAAGACCTACGTCTGCCAAGGTTGCTCCTCAGTGCTGGTAATCCTGTTGCTATCCTACCATTTCCCACTTACAGCTGCCTAGGAGCAAATCAGCGCACCCTGGAAATAAGCAACATCCTGGCTAATCGGGGGTATGGCACGTAAATCATAAATGCTTCTCCACAGAGAAAAATCTTCATTTTTGGAGAGGAGCCATGAGCTTTCAATAACAGTTGTTTAATGGGCAGTATTTCTTATGCTTCATAACTCACAGAGTATGAAACGTTTTGTAATGTGAACTGCAGTACCAACTTTAATCTCTTTCAAAACCCAGATGAGATCACTAGCACATGTTGCAACTTTCCTTGGAACTTAGATCCACAATGTTCAAATTTTAGGGTTTTTTTTGTTTGTTTGTTTTTTGTTTTTTGTTTGTTTGTTAATTTCAGAGCAAGTCGTTCTCATTTTTTATTTTTGTTTTTATTTTTTTCTTGACATGGTGTGCTTTTGAAAATGTTCAGAAGTACTCTGGACCAAGAGAATCAGATACAGGGTCTTTTCTCTCAAAATACCTGTGAAATAGCACTGAATCCTGGAGCTCACATCATGCTCACATGCTCACATCATCATGCATTCATTGCAGGCATTCAATAACAGCAGATATCCATTGTGATTCCTGCTCATCAACAAAAGTCTTCCCACCTTTGGCTGCTCTCTTGTTTGCTCAGATCCTCCAGCTGAATATGGGAGCTTTGTGACCAGTGATGAAGCTTGGACAGGCAGTCCAAGAAGCCTGGGCTCCTGGAAGGCAGCACTTATGTCAGACAATCTTCTGCCTAGTGCCAAATAAGTGGAAAAAGCAGAAACAGCCAAAGGACTCCTGAACTGCTGCAGGATTACCATGGGCAGGGGGAGAAACCTTATCCTTTGAATACATTATTTGTTAGAAATTATTTTCTCCACTCTGTTTCTGACAGTACAATCAACTATCTTGTGAAATACAGTTCCACCAGAGCCCTGCCACTTGACATGTTTGAAGTCAGACTAGAAGTAAAATGCAATTGTTTGTCAGGAGGGAGCAAGCCCACAGTGGCAGGGCTGTAGAATAAAGGAGTGTCCATTTCTACACCCCAATTCCATTTAGTTTGTCCTGAAAAGAAGGGAGGGCAGCAGGCAATGCCAGTCAGCAGGCAGCACATGCTGCAGACTTGGCTGGTCCTTTCTGATCTCCATAAAGAATTGGATATTATTTTCAACGTTCACCTAGCATGGATGCATTCAAAGGCAGCTCATGGATGGAAAAATACATGTGCAGAAGAGCACAAGTGAAAATGAGTTTATTACATACATCTTTTGGTTCTTTCCACCTATTAAAATAGAAGTCGCACTTTTCTCCTCTTCCGCACTTGGTCAGGTTTCTCAGTCAAAGTCCTCTTTCACAGATCCAATGATCATTTTTTCCACTTGAGAGACCTTGAAAAATAAGCTGCTACTTGAGCTCCTGCATGGACACTAGGACACTACCCTTCGTAGCATCACAGTGGGGAACGATGTGATTTGGCCTTCCTGACTCCTTCCTCTTTGCAATCATTTTGAAGAATCATAGAATCGTTTGAGTTGGAAGGGGCTCTTAAAGACCATCTAGTCCAACTCCCCTGAAAGGAACAAGGACACCTATAGCTAGATGAGGTTGCTCAGAGCCCCATCCCTGCCAACCTTGAGTGTCCCCTGGGATGAGGTCCCCACCTTCTCTCTGGGCAACCTGTGCCAATGCCTCACTACCCTTATTGCAAAATACTTCTTCCTTATGTTCAGTCTAAATCTCCTCCCTTTTAGTGCAAAACCATTTCCCGTTCTTTTATCACAGCAGACCTTGTTAAAAAGTTTGTTCTTTCTCGTAGTCTCCCTTTAGGCACTGAAAGGTTGTTTCCACAATTCAATCCTAGAAAGCAATACACTTTTTTTGGTGTGTTTCCCTTCCCCCCTCTTCCCAAACTTCAGAAAATTATTGATTACTTCCTTTTGGTTGCTTCGTTCCAGAGATGCACTAATGTAGGCAGGCATCCTGCTGCTGCCTGCTGCTATGAAGAATAGAGTTTCCTGCAGTACTCCACTCTTTTAGGTACAGAGAAAATGCCCCTTTCTAGTATTTCAAAGGTTTTCAGGGGAAAGGGTTTGAAATGGGATATTTCCATCCCCTCTCATCTCCTGGGATTCCCCCAAAACAGTGAGAGGCTTTTGAAGCTTTGAGTCCATTGGAGTAGTCAAGCATCAGGAGATCAATATCAGCACCCAGAGGAGGATCAGACTGAGTTTTAGGAAAAGGTTCTTCAGCAGAGAACAGTGGGGATGGAACAGGTTCCCCAGGGCATTGGTCACAGCTCCAAGCTGCTGGAGTTCAATAAGCATTTGGACAATGCTCTCAGATATATGGTCTATTTTGGGTGTTGCTGTAAGCAGCCAGGAGTTGGACTCTATGATCTTTGTGGGTCCCTTCCAACTTGGGATATTCTTTGATTCTCTGATTCTGTTATTTTACAGCATCCAAAGGTGTCTGTGAAGTCCTCCAAACTGCAAAAGTCTTCACTGTGGAGGTAGGGTGAGAGTAAAGCTGTGTCTGTTTTTCTGTGGGGATTCTGTGTGGGACTAATTTATATCTCTGTTTAATCCAAATAGCTTACTTCCCCGAGCAGATACTTTATTTAGAAAAGAGCTATTGCTTTGATTTATATGGCAACTTGAAGCTGATCTTAATTTGTAACAGCTTTCCCGTATGCCTCGAAGTTTCAAAGTGATGAAATATTTGCATATATATTAGGGAGGATACTGTGATGGCTCTTTTATGAGTACATCCTAGCATTTTACTGCATATTGCAGGTGATCATTGGGAGAAGAGAAAAATAAGCATGCTGCCACAGTTCTTATGATATCTCAAAGAATACATTACCGATCCTAATTGAGACCATTATTTCCAAATGTCCACAGACTCAGGTTGTTTTATAGACCTATAAAACCAATTCATTATTCTCCTCCACCGAATTTAAGAAAATTTTATTTGTATCTGATAAGTTTACAGCTGCATCTTGGAAAGGAAAACAAAAGAGCACCAATGTTTACAGGAAAAGAAAAATTATTAGAAATGAAGATATTACTTGGATGCTGCCCATCAATTATCTCCCAGTTTTTGGCTTTTGTTTTTTGTTTGTTTTCTGTGTATCAAGTTTAGATGAACACGTGTTGCACTTAAGGAGTGTTAGAAACATCACAAGCATAAAGATCAGAACTGTTCAGTATTTGTTTTGTTTGGTTGTCTTTGGCCATCACAATGTGGGGATTCTTTTCATTATGATCTGCGGCCTTTGTATCTAAGGTCATTTGCATACTTAAATTCAGCATGTGAATACGGTTGAAAATGATAAATATTTTGTCACTGTTTTCCAATACTTTTTTTGGCAGCTTTTCTCCCCAGTTTCCTATAAAAGTGCTGGGACAGTCATTATTCCTAGTTCTCCTGTGCGTTATAACTAAAGAAATATATATTTGCCTTAGTATCTGCTTTCATCTTCTGCAATTATTTGTTTGCCCATTATAAAGATGTCTGTTTACAAGACCCTTGCACTTTAGAATAGAGCGTAGATCTATGAATAATGAATTCTGCTATGCCATCTAAGCCTCCCTTGCATTCAAGTGTAATTACCACTGCTTGGAGATGAAATATGTGGCCACAGCAGCTACCAAACCAGCCATGATTACTCTAAATCAGAAGTAAGCTGCAGCGTAATACATATGCAGTCCAGCATATACACAAAGAAAAGCCAAGCTTTTGCTCAGTGCACAGGGATATCCAGCCTGTGAGGAAGAAGACCTTTCTCACACTGTGTCAAGATAAAACTTCGGCAGCCGTAATATATAACATATTCACAGGCTAGTGCCTCTTCTCCCCACTCCCTGTGGCAGAGATATTTGCATCCTGTTGCTTTTTCCTGACACAGCTGCTTCCCCAGAACTCACTGACCGCTTCCCACAGCCTCCAACACACCAGGGATCCATTTCCCTCTGCAGCTGTGGCCAGGCAGTCTTCTACAGAGGGCCACACGCCTATTTCTTCCACTTCAGGATGATTTTTAACCATTCAGCAACATCTTACCTAAACTGCTGAGTGCTCAGCATGTGCCTTTCCTGCCTGGATGCTGGTTCAGATCATCCCCTAGCATGCTGGTAACTGAGGCCATGCCTGCAAAAAAGAGCTATGGACATTCATTAGATGAATTTGGAGTCAAAAGATTGTGGGGGTTTTTTGTTGTTTGTTTGTTTGTTTGTTTGCCTACTTTTTTTCCCAAGTTTTAGTGAACTCCTCTGGCTAAAGTACTATAAATGTACAAATTCTTGCTTAATAAAAGCTGAACTGCACAAGTAAATCTGAAATAGATGCCTCTTCTGAAGAGTAAACCTCAGGATGCATATTGCACTGTAAAATTAGCAAGCCTCAGTGCAATTAAACTTGCCAACCAGCAGATTTCAAAGTTACAGGAGATACCACAGAGACATGACATAGGATCAGTAACTGCTAAGCAGTTCACAGCAGTTTCTCTTTGGTTACACATCTTCCTTGAGAAGGATCATTCAGAGATCTCCGACAAAAAAGTGCTACTTTTACCTGATAACATTGATACTAACCTACATCTGAGACTTCATCTGCTGCAATCATAAATTTCACTCCATAGTAAAATACTCTTCCCGGTATTTTTATGTATTTTGCTGATTCCTCACCCATTTTCCTCAAAAACAAACAAACAAACAAACAAAAAAAACCTAAAGAAAATAAGAAAGCAAAACAGAATGTGCTATAGATGGCAACCATAACTCCCCCTTCTAATGTTCAGTAACTTCAGTTTGTTCCCAAAAACTTTTTTTTGCCTTTTCCAGTAAAAACATGGACTTCTGTCAGAGCACCATGGCAATCAAATCATGCTTGTACCCTGCTAACAACAAACACATTAAACATGACAAATTGCTGTAGCTTAGCAAAGGACTGTCTGTTCTCCAAATCTATACATGCCAATTTTGCATAGCAAAGAGTCTGCAGTTTTTCCAGCTGCTGAGAGCACTTAAAACTGTTAGTCTGAGGAAATGCTTTAGTTGTTATTTGATTTATACTTGCAATTTTGCAAGTATATTGGATTTTCAAATTTAGCATACATGCCCAGAAATACTCTCAAAACTATGTGTTAATATCTTTAATGCAAACCTCTCTGTCATTTAAATAAATACACAAGAAAGAATATAAATCATTAAAACCTGGCATCAAAAAGCCAGGTTCTGTTTCCACCCTAGAATGCCAATATCAAGGCCAATAGCAGAGTTGGCCTGACTTCATCAGATTGACAGACACATGCATTTCTTCTCTGTGTTCTTAAGCTGCATTTTGTATTCATCCAGTGACAGACTGAAGGAAAATATGCAAGAGTCACAGAGCAGCTGAGATCCCTACAAGCGGGAAAAGGTCAAGGCTGACCCAGAAATAAGCTGCTGCCTGTGGAACATGCAAATTCCTGTTTGAGCCTCAGCTGCTGCAGAGACAAATAGCTATGATGTGTCATGCTCACACTGGACGCCTCAGAGCCTGTTAAGTCCTCCTCAGAAACCCCACATCCAGGATGCTGCCTTTTGCAGCCTATATCATATTTTCCTCTTTCATGAGGATTTTATATTACATAAGACTTCAAAGTCACTTGCATGTTGTTGTGTTGCATAAGGTTGTATGTATTGGAACAGGAGTAGTGGAGATGGAGCACCATCTAGTTTGGAATGCTAGTTCCAAAAGCAATAAAATAACACATTTCTGACAGCTTTATGAAAAAAAGTACTAAACATTTTTGTCTTGCATTTCTACTGTTTCCCACAGAAATTAAGCTTCAGGTTTTTTTCCTCCCATGGAGAGACAAAATTACTTCTAAGAAAATATTTTTTTTCTTAATGTCCTCAAATGCTTGCCTGCACTGAGTATGTGTAATAAATAAATAAATAAACAATTGCATCCTTGTTGGAATCATAGAATCATAGAACCATCAAGGGTAGAAAAGACCCACAAGATCACCCAGTCCAACCATTAATTCATCATCAATAGTTCTCACTAAACCATGTTCCTCAACACAATGTCCAAACGTTCCCTGAACAGCTCCAGGGTCGGTGACTCCACCACCTCCCTGGGCAGCCCATTCCAGTGCCTGACCACTCTTTCAGAGAAGTAGTATTTCCTAACGTCCAGCCTGGTGCAGCTTGAAGCCATTCCCTCTAGTCCTATCACTAGTTACACGAGAGAAGAGGCCAGCCCCCAGCTCACTACAACCTCCCTTCAGGTAGTTATAGAGAGCAATAAGATCTCCCCTGAGCCTCCTCTTCTCCAGACTGAACAATCCCAGCTCCTTCAGCTGCTCCTCATAAGGCCTGTGCTCCAGTCCTCTCACCAGCTTTGTTGCCCTTCTTTGAACCCACTCCAGTACCTCAGTGTCTTTCTTGCAGTGAGGCCCAAAACTGGACACGGTACTCAGGGTGCAGCCTCACCAGTGCTGAGTACAGGGGGATGATTACTTCCCTGTTCCTGCTGGCAACACTTTCTGATTCAAAAAAAGAAAAGCAGCAATAATACATTAAAACAAAGTCATTTGTACTGGGTTAAACTATTGGCTCCTTAGAAATGTCAGAAAGCTTCCAGCAAACTGCAAAATTTAAATTTCTGGCTGTGGGACACTCCAACAAGAGCTTGCTTTTTGTGCATCTTTCCATCTTGGCTTACTGCGGGTGACTGCTACTTGGAGTACAAATGGCACAGATCATGAAAACAGCACTGGTGCCTGAGCAGCTGGAAAGCATGGATAGCCACATGCCTTGGGCTCAGCCTGCAAGGTGGTGCAGATATGCTTGGCTTGTATCAATCTATGACAACGAACCAGGAATTTTTAGCTTTCATTTTTTTTGCCCATTATCCGAAGGGGAAAAGATATATTGTCTTGTATTTTAGACATAATTCTAACAAATTCAATACCTGTCATTTGTAAATACCTCCCTCATTTTGTTTGTTTACTTGTCCAAGTTACTGAAATGTCAAGTTCTTTCCAGTTTGTGTATTCAGATGCAATATTGCAAAGTGTTTCTTGTTTCTACAGCAGATTGAAGTGGAATTCAAGGGGTTCAAAAAATTCCTCAGAGATGTTTTAGTCTACATCTACACTTATGGCTTAGGTCTGCCATTAAAAAAAACAATTAAAAATATCTGTATTTTCACTCTTCATAAAAAGGGGTTGCAAACAAAAGCTTTTATTGCTTTTCTACTCCCAATGTTGAATGTTTAATTCACAGTTAATTATTTATTGGATGACTTTCCACAGTTTCTATAACCATGAGCTTGTCCACAAGCAGACTGCAAAATCCTCATTTATTTGTTATGCAAAATGTTATTGTAAATAAATGATGCATGAATCATGGATAATTGTACTTTGCTGGTTATTCTGATAACTTCGCAGGACCTAGATAAACAGCTGTCCCATTACATTCGTCATGTTTAACTGCATGAACTATGTATGTAGTCATACACGGCCAGATCCACCTCTAATGTAAGTTAATTTAGTCTCTCCCTTGGGAGCATCAAGTGTGACTAAGCCCCTTACCCCAGGTGGAAAGCAAATTTATCTATTAAATATTTAAAAATAAAAAAAAAAAGAAAAGAGGTTGTAAGTTGGAGTTATCACTGTTGCTACATAGATGGAATAAGGGACCTTAAAAGCCACAGCAGGATTATTTTTTTATTATTGTTCCACTAATAAATGAGATAGCTACTGCTGCTACAGTCCTGATGGGACTCAGGGAGTGATACAGCCACAGCCCTGCCATATGGCTGAATAATCCTTGCTGACTGAAGAGTGGCAATGATAGGTCATGTGTACCTATAAAGGTGCTCTGTATAGACTAGTAGAGCGAGGGCTGTGGTGCAATCTGATTAACCAAACACTTAAGGAAAAAGCAAGAGAATGTACTGCACACATGAGAGAGAGTAGTGTGAGGGGAGGTTTAACAAAACTGTTCTCACCATCACTTGAGCTGCAGTGCAGCTCTGAGCATCATCACTAGCCTTGTGCCTCAGTTACAATCTCTCTACATAAAATGGAGATGGAAGTGCTTCTCTTGGGCCATTTCTATGAACTCATGAATAATCCTTTCAATATACACATACACATAGTAATTATACAATAAGAATGCCTATATTAAATAGGTATACTACTGTAGATGTCATTTTCCTTTTTACTTCCATTAATACCAAGCCAAATCATTTTATACTAATTAGATTTTATGAGCCTCAAAATGCCATAAATGAAGACTTCCACAATTATATGTGGTTTGTTTTTTAAAAGTTAAAAGTTCTGCTTTAGAAATATTTATTTTTATTTCAACTGCTCCTTTGTTCAGCATGGATCAGCATTGTCCAACTTGCTGGAACTGTACTGTTGCATACATCTGATTCCGTTGGTACTTTCTGCCTATGCAAGAATTAAGGCTTATTGTTATGAGTAGTCAAGTGGTAAATCAGAAATAGAGGGTTGGTGAAATACATTTAAAATAAGAAAATAAAAGTAGCTAAGATTAGATATTATATTGCAGCCATTTAACATTGCAAACAGTGAAAGGCAGAAAGAAGGAACAAAGCTTATGTTCTAAGAAATCTAAAAGAGACATATCACTTTTAAACTTACTTTCTGACAATGCTGTGCCATTACATGACTCTATTTTTTTTCATTCTGTTCAGATGTCTAATCAAAATGATATTTTAGGGCAAGGTAGGAAAGATTGAGTGATGATTCTGGGAAGAAAAATGGATAGCAATAAATTCACTAAGTCAGTCACTGATGTTAGCAATTGCTCAGCATTTCAAGGGGCTCTCTGCCTTTCTGCTCCAGCCACAGAGGACTGATAGGCAGCAATCTGTAAACAAGGCTTTCATAAGTGCTCATTCTCTCTTCTGGCTTGCCCAAAAAAGTTTGAATTGTATGGGTCTGAATACCAAAATGCTTCAGAAATTGTGACTTCCATTTCATTCTGCATTTAAATTAAAAAGGGAATGGAAAGAACAAATTGATGTAGCTGCCTAAACTTTTAAATATCTCTGAGAGAGAATAGAAAATCTAATTCAGAAAGCCTTCCTGACTGCTGTCCTCTGGTGCCTTTGTATGGCCTGGCTGAGTGGTACAGTGGAGCTAGGAACAGCGCTGGTTCAGTGCTTCAGCAGTAGTTCCATGTTTGCAGGAAGATGCAAAACAGCACTTACTGGTAGTGTCACTTGGGACTCCTAGCTACAGAAGGCTTGAAAGAGTGAAAGAATAAAATGCTAGGATAAGTAACTCAGAAAATGGATGCCACTGAGATCCTGACCTAAAGCCTCTGCTCATATTTTGCCCAGAGAGGAGGTGGATGCCCCATCCCTGGGGATGCTCAAGGTCAGGCTGGATGGAGATCTGAGCAGCTGATGTAGCTGTAGGTGTCCCTGTTAACTGCAGGGGAGTTGGACTAGATGGCCTTTAAGGGTCCCTTCCAACTCAAGAAATTCTATGATTCATTTATTCCTTCACCTTACATGGAATAAATCACATAAGTCAAATGACAGCAACCTCCTTGAAAAAAAACAGCACAGACAGGCAGCACAATTCCGCCTAGGACTTCAGTTGATAGAGATGGGAAGAGTCAGATTTTTTCTTCCCTTCCTTCTCAGTAGGGAGTTAAGTTACTTCCACTAACTTAAATAAAATGCTACCTGAAGGATTCCTGGGAGACAGTTTGCTGGAGTTTGGGAATTGTCCTGCAGTGATGCCTATGGCAGCTGATAGGGATGAAAAGCAGAAGTATAGATTAAGATAGGCATGACCAGGGGGTTGCAGGACAGGCTTTCTGAACCTCTGGAACAGAAAAAGAAATACTGCCATGGTACTCAAATAATTTATAGTAGCATGAGAGAAAGATACACAGAACATGTTCTTAGAGAAAGCTTACATCTGTGGAGACAAAATCACAGGCAAAACATGAAGGAAAGGGATAAAAATGCAGGGAGAATAATCAAGATAAATAGTCTCCAGTATGGAGATCTTCTCTGCTCTTCAGTGTGAAGAGAGAATATGCTTGCCAGACCTATTTTGCAACAACAAAAAAAGTTTAGTAGTGAGTTTGGTTAGCAATGACTTCCCATAAATTAAGATATGAGATCAGTGGACTCAGGCCAGAGGCTCCTTTTCTATTTGAAGTTTTCCAGGTTTTCCAGGTTTTGTTTGTACTAGTGCTGATAGTCTTGCCCTCCTAATATTCCTCTCTGAGTCCATGGGCTCTCCCCAGGCTGTCACACCCAAAGTCTCCAGACAAGGCTTCTTACAGTGTGGCTTTTTTCACATTATTTGTGTCCCTAATTATTTTCTTTCGATACAGTATGTCCAACAGAGCAAAACTCCCAATGCTGGGGTCTTTCCTTTGTGTTTGCATGGAATGGCTTCGCAAGTTTCTGTTGACTGGGGTTTGTACCATCAATTTGTATTGGCAATGGTATGTGATATAACATGCTTCGTTCCACCATTTCCATAGCACCTTTGGAAAGTAAATTTTCTCTCTCTTCTGCTATGTTACCTTACCATCATTATTCTTCATTTGGCTCAGTCTTTGAAAATGGTTTCGTTTGGTTACTAATGCTCATTACTACTAGTAGCACACAGAAGGGATCCATTTTCTTGTAGCTAGCATACTGTACATATGCTAGATATGTTCCCTGGGATGAAATATGTCACTGGTCTCTGTGGCGCTGCTCTGCTGCCAAAGAAAGCCATAAGGTATGGCTGTAATTTGAATTTACAATCCCAACAAGCAACTTTTGAAGCAAAAAATACTTCCCAGAATTTCAGATCAGGGGGAGAAAATGCCATTTTCTCTCAGAACAGCTTCACATTACTTGGGAAGAACACAGCAGAAAGAAGGTGAAAGTAGAAGCATTCAAGAAGAATAATATTCAAGAGGCCCATTAAAAATTTACTTCTTTGGAAAGCTATATATTTTTTCTGAAAGTTGAAGTGTTCTTGCACCTCAGAGATGCAATATGGGAGGCAGAAGCACTGCTTTTCTTTTCCAACTGTGCTGAAGCCAAGACGGTGTCATTACTGGTGCAGCAGTGTATGTGTCATATATTACTTACAATGGTTTGGCAAAATGTCGGTACCCATCAGCAGTGCTGCCTGCATGGCTGTTACAGCCAGAGCAGCTGCATTATGGCTGCCGAAGAGAGGCTTGGAGGGTTGTATTATTTGCTCTTTTGTCCTAATCTAGTTACTCATGGGCCTCAAAGCTGGACTGTAGGGAACATTTGCCAAAGAAGAACACCTTTGGCTCATGTTTAGATTTGTAATAGGGACAGATGTCCACTGAACGCTCTCTTTTCTCCAAGATCTCTCAGTAACCATCTGATGGGTATTGCAGTTGGGCTCTGGACTGCATTTGTGAAGTCAGGCTCCCCTCATCTCACACATACCCATGACTTAAATTCAGTTATGTATGGAGCCATAACAAATGTCTGTGCCTACACAAGAAGTTGTGATTGTGTTACTCTAGCTGGCTCCCATATAAACAACAAAGGAGGATATTAGATTAAGAATAATTTAACAGATTTTCTGTGTTAACAAACTAGCTCTTTTTTTAATTCTCTATGGGCTGAGAAAAAGCTTGTTTTCTGGATGAGCTTCCCAAGCCTTGGTGTGTGTGCCCCAGCTTCTGACTCACACAGGCTTTTTGCTCCAGTGCATTCCCTATTCTGGTTGTGGGAACTGTATGCCTTCATTTGCACTGCAAAGGGAAGAGGGAAAAGAAAAAATGAAAATGTAGCCTATATAAAGAATATTATCATCTCTACCTTTCTGCCAACCATTATTTTTCAGAAAACGCCAGAATTGAAAAAGAAGAAATTGCAGAAGGCTGAAGGTTATATCTAATTTTACTTGTGCTGATGATTCAATTGGTATCAATAAGCCACTGATTTATTAATGTTCCGAAGTGCTTCTCTTTCCTGGAAATCAGTTTCCTCCTGTTTGCTTTGTTTTAATTCCACATACCAGGAAGAGTGGTATAAATCTTCTTTGCTGCCCATCTGATTCCTAATCAAGCATACTAGGTCCTTCTGGGATATACAAATACAGATCTGTGATTGATGGCGATTCTCCATCATCAGGACTACAGAAATAAATTTGTTCTGCAAGAAATATTCTAGCTCTTCTTACCATAATTTAATTCATGAGTGGGAGATCCAGGGAGAACAAGTGTGGCCTTCATACAGGCAGCCATGGCACCAACTCGTTCCAAGGACATTATAGATTGGGCTGTGTCAATAACAGTTACTGAGTTATTGTTGGTCTTCCCCCACTTAAGCCATTGTGACCTTTGTTAGCAAACCTCCTTAAGACAGACCTTTTTAACTTATTGTTTTCCTGAGTGGAAATTGATAAAGTCCAACTGTTAAAACCAACTAAAATCTAGGGTGAGATAAGTAGCTAGAATGGCTGGACTAGTCAAAATGAGTTAGAAAATTTTTTTAAAGTTGTAAAGATTAAAAGGAGTCTGATACTTGTCTGACATTGAAACCTTGTCAGCCCAATTCTCGTATTACTGAGGAAGTCTGTACAAATTCTTAAAATAAGACTTGACTCTCAGGGGGGTTGGAACTACATGATCCTTGAGGTCCCTTCCAACCCGGGTCATTCTGTGATTCTGTGACTCTAATAAGGAAAATTAACAATAACTTCAGTTATTTTTATTCACAGCATGTCTATCAAATGTAATTTTATTCCTAGAATTTTTAATGGCATTGTTAATTGAATTAAAATATTTTTATACATCTGCTGCTATACACAATATTGTCAGAACATATGCTGTGTATTTCAGAGTCTAACGTCATATTCCACAAGTTTTATGATGGTTATTGTTGCTCTTATGAAAGTCTTGAAATGATCCATAAGTCACTCTTACAAGAAGCTGCCTAGTACAAAGCAGCTAGAAAATAATAGCTGGGTTTTGGCAGGTATTAAATTTAACTAATACATAGTTAAACTAGTCAGAGACTCGGGGAATACTCTATTTCTCTCTCTGTTTTCTAAGCAGAACTTAGGTCAGTCAGAAGTTCCTTTTAATCCTGGCAAGATAGAATAATTAATAGTTCAAGGGCATAAGAATTTCCAGTTGTTTGCACTCTCTTGCTGTTAGAGTAGCTTTAGTTTCTGTAAGCTATTCCTTAAGCTGGAAGTTTGTAATTTTGAATAACACTCTTTCTGGCTTGAAACTCAGCAACGTATGTATATTAATCAGGGAACTTCAGATATTTGTCTGCTTCTTTGCCATATAGCTAGAGTTATGACTCCCTTGTTCCACTAAAGAGAAATCTAAATATCTTAAGGGAAAAAGGTAGAGATAACTCCACAGAAAGCAGTCATGTAGAGTGATTTGCAAAATGAGAACAGCAAGGGACCTTGTGAAAATCTATAAAGCATCAGATTTATTTCTTGAGGCCAAAACAATCTCCTATCTTTTTTTTTTTTTTTTTTTTTAAGCCTTCTATAAAAGAAGATATAGGAAAAACTGCTTTCCAGCCAGTAACTTCCAGTGCCTTGTGAATTAAGGACAGGAGTTATTCCTTAATTAATACACTTCTGAAAGTAACGTAATGTACTCTATGCTCAAGTATTTAACTACTTCTAACTTTGATGCCACTCACAGAGCACGTCTTCTTGTTGGTAGAAAGTATTTTGGACCCTCACAGATCATAAGAGAATGTGGCAACAGCTTACAGTTGTGGAGGGGTTTTGTGAAGGTTAAGAATTCTCTTCAGTTTTGGAGTTTATCTTTTGAATATTTTGCAGTTCTTATGATTCTGTGATTCTATGATCTCCTATTGGTATCGCTGAATCTCTTTTTTCATTTTTTCTCATTGAAGACAGCTTTATCATGCACATGAGAAATGAATTCTTTAAAACTGGCACATAGTAAAAGTGGCAAATTGTTAGATGCAATTCCCATGGTAAGTAGCTTGTGCAAAGGCCAAGATAGGAAGTGTTTTTGAAAGGGGAAAAAATAATTATTGTTAAGACAGATCGCAAAAGAAATAGGACAGCCAAAGATCTCAAAAAGGAGAAAAACCTGGAGAAAGGCACACATATACTGACTATGAAGGAGAAAAAAAGAAAAATTGTCACCTTAATGAAACTATCACCAAAACTCATCCAACTCTCATTTGCAAAATCTTCATATCATTCAAATTCCCTGTCCAGTTTTCCAATACATGCAGCAAAGTTGTCTCTGCCTTTGCCCTGGCACCCTGTTAGCCCTGTCTTCACCTATATTTGCTCCATGTAGCATGTTGAATGCTTGTCACTGAAAGTATTGTCTTTTCTATGGGAGATGCAATGTACCATGACTAAGGATGAGCAAAGAGAAAAGGCATAAAATGGACAAGGGGGAAAAAATGCGGTGTGTAGAAACTGGGAAGAATCATTTATCCTGCTTTAAGCAAAGAACAGCATCAGACTATTAGGATGAATGAATTAATTTTGAACTCACTGACTAAAAAAAAAAAAAAATCAAAAATATTTTGGCTCGTTCTCAATCAGATATGAGGG
>JAPSGF010000002.1:49798102-49825218 GCA_035772895.1 Perdix hodgsoniae
GAGGGAATACTTCATTTCCTACTTCAGAAGCATAGGCTCTGCCACCAAAAATGAAGAAGACAACCAATTAGCCATACAGATACATATGGACCTTATCTGTGTAGCTCTTCCTGATGCTATCTGCCTTCTAGGATTCTGAGACTTTACCAGCATGTTAAAATATTCAGCAAAGTTTTGTAGTAAAGTTCTCTCTTTGGTTCTTTTGTTATTTGTAGTTATTTTTCCCTTCTGAAGATGTATGTTTAAAGGCAGAGATGGATTTCTAGGATAAAAACTGAGTAAATGTTTCTCATATACAATATGCTTTCCAAGACACCCGGTAAAAGCACAGATTACCTAGACTGGAATATTGCACCTTATAAGTATGTAGAGAACAGGCACACAAATCATACTTGGAGCATGGAGGAACTATTTCCTCACTGAATTGAAGGGCAATTGTCATTTCTGTCATGGGCAACTTTCACTGTTGCTAGGAAATTGAAAGTGTTGAAGTTGGTCAAGGAGAAAAAGCTCACACTGAATTTATTTTTACCCCCCTCCCAAAACAAAGCACATATCTTTCCCTGGATGGAGGGGTCCCTCTGAGCCCTCACACTGAGATTTAAGTTGTGGAAAGATCTCAGCTTACAGACGGCTTCTGTGATCAATGGTAACAGAAATTTGCTTTAAAATAACAGCACAGGAAGCTACTGTGCTGTTCTCCGAAGAACCTACAGCATTGCAAAGCCAGCCATAAATCTGCCAACAAGTCCAGCACACATTTTACTTTCCTAGCAAGTGTGTGTATAACCATATAACACAAGAGGCAAGCATGCACACCTCTCCTTTCATCGCTTGACATGCTGATAGCTGCTGGGCTTACAAAGCCTGTGCTACAAGCGGAACCTGGCTGGCACCAAGAAGGGGTATTGAATTTGATACAGAGTCGCTTGTCCTGGGCCTTGTGCTTTTCAAAACTGTGGCAAGCTCAGAAAGCCTCAAGCCTGCCATTTGATAGCTGAGGAATGTGTTGTTTCTCTCCCAAGCCTCTATGAGCTCCAAGAGACAAAGAAAGGCCAGCTCTTGTGGAGAGGTGGGCAGGTAGACATCCAAATAGGGCTTTGCCCGCCTCAGGCCTGCACCATGTGCTGCCCCACACCCAGGCCATAGGACAGAGTATAACGTTATTTTTCTTCAGGAGAGACTGTTCACATCTGAGTGATTCCTCTGCTACTTTCAGAGGCATCAGAACTAGACTTTACGATTACGCTTTAATAACAAGGAACCTTAGCTCCAGATGTTTCTCAATGGCTGAACCTGCTTTCCCTGACTAAAATCATCAGCTGTATTGCTGGATGTTTCCCCGCCAAAAAAAAAAAAAAAAAAAAAAAAAGCTTTTGAATAGTGTCAGAGATATGCTAAATGCTCAGAAATTTAATAAATACACACTAATGTCAAATTCGCTGAAGCAAATTGGCTACATGGTGGCACCAGGCTTAATTCTGTGCATTAGATGTGGGATCCAGAGAGAAAACGGTGAGCAAAATGGCTTTCAGTTTAATGTTTTTCACCTCAACACTGCTAGCTAGCAGAGTGCTAAGAGATTATGTAAATTGACAAACCAACTTCTCCATTAGTTCCAGAGCTGAATCTTCAAATTTCATTATAGAAGAAGAGCAAGCATGCCTATGTCAGGTTTCTTATTCTTACTTTGTATTTTCCATTCCTCAGATTAGTGAAGGTATCTCTTGGTTTTCTGTCAGAGCAAGCAAGAGTAAAGGAATATTCATTGTCATACTAAAATCAGTGTCCTTGACCCATTGGAAAGCCTGAACTTCTGCTTGCCTTGCTGCTAGCAATGCCTTTCACTCTTTTAATTGGGAATGCATCTGAGTAACTCTGAGCAGTGGATTTGGGACTCAGCATCTGCAATCCAGGAAGATGTCTATTCTTAAGCATGGTTAGGATTCCTCTTAAGCATGTGGTTATCTTCTGAAGTTTACAGATTTTCAGTTCCTGACACTTAGTTAATTCTTGGCAACTTGTTTGCTGATTTTATTTCTGTGATATGAAATGATCCAATTAAATGTGTCCAATTCATTATGTATTTCTGAAATATATGCAGGGTCACTCTCAGATCTGAAATACATTTACTAATAGAATAGGGCTTTTTCTGTTAGCTAGAGGCTGCATAGTTTCTGCATAGTCAGAGGCTAAGTCAGCTTATGACTATGTGTTGGATCCTGAAATAAAAATCCAGTTGTTTAATTTGAATTCTTGAAAAAAAATCTGTCTAACAAATGATGGGTAATTAAAGTTGTAAAGATGAAGGCAATATGACTTGTATTGTGTGGCAAAGCAGATGTACCTTTCGTTTGTTTTGTTTATTTCATTATTTGTACAACTCTCCTCATGTAATCTTCTGTCCTTTTGTATCAGAGCTTATAGTTTGATAAATACAGTATGAGTGTTGGTATTCTTACATCCTCTGTCTGGTATTAAATAAAACTAAGGGAGAAGAAAATCAATTTTCCTTGGCCAGAGAGATGTCAAAACCATTACACTGACTGTGTAAGGCAATTTTCATGGAAGTGGTGAATAACTTCACTCCTTGCTGTTCAACAGAAAGGTGTATGTCTGAGGCTCTCACATTCTGGATGCAGGCTTTTATTTTCTTTGGAAGAAGCCTGTGCTAGCCATTTACTATTCAGGCCTTGCTTTTTCAAGAAGATGAGCATCTTTTGTTGCTGCATAATGTCTGTGTAAGTTCTGCATATTTGTTGAAGCTGAACATAAATACATGTAAGAGGAAGTCTTACTCTGCTAGACTGCTCTTTCTGGAGAAGATCCATTTAACAATCAATATCTATGGTGAGATGTCTCTATTTATGAAGTAAATGATTTATTTAAATATGATTTCAGAAACTGAAATACCCTAAGGTGCACATTATTCTGACAGAAGTCAAGGTTAAGCATAGGCTGCTGTATGCCAAAAAAACAGATGCTTAATCAAAGTCATATAAAATATTTACAGCAAAGTTGCAGCTGTTCATGAAGTGCCACACATGACATGTCATTTGATACGGAAGCTTTAACAAGAATCCTGAGATGTGACTTGGCAATGGCTTAAGATAATAAGCTGTCATTAAGGTATTTTTTTCCTTCTTAAAGCCAGGTTGGATTCAATCTGCCTCTATGAATACTCACTTTACCAGGCTGTGGGGTGCTTCTGCCACTAAAAGGAATGATCACAGCCCCCTCAAAGTTCTAAGTTTCATAGGCTACCTGAAGCTGAAGGCACTGCATCTCTTCCAGTTTCCATGTTTGTATTCCTCTGGGAAAGCAGGACATGTCTGAATAGCACTGGATTTAATGCTGCACATGCCTAAGTCAGTATCTGTTCTTTTTCATGACACTATGTATGAATGATGAAGATGTGGGAGGAAATGCAACTTGAACTTCACTTGAAAGTAGACTGCTAAATTCGAGACTTTTCCCTCGTAACTCTATGAAGTATGTATTACCTGCTTAGTACAGGAGAAAACCTGGTTCTCTTCTGATGTAAACCGGAAGTTGTATGGAGAATTTTTTTCCGTTTACTGTCAGTGTTTCAGCCATGAACTGGCTCTGGATTTCATAGCAAGAAACAGCTCCACCATCACAGCTCTGTGCTAGAAACTCCAAACTGACTGCTACACCATCTGCTCTTTCCAAAGAACTTAATCTGCAAAGGATACTCAGCATTTTGCCCAGTTAAGCCCTTTTCAAAACAAGTGGTGTTAACATCAGCATGTGCCCATACAGCATAGTTACTCACCCGCAGACAAATTAGCAATATAATACAATTGACACTTGGAAATAATTACTCATTTTTTTAGGAGATAATTAAAAACATGGTTGCAATCCCCTACAAACATTTGCATTTGTGGAGTAGCTGATTTGTACATAGTTTCTTTCGTTAGTCTGACTGCTCACAGGCAGAAACAGTGACCTTATTGGAGGTGAGAGCAGAATTCTCACTGACATTCACTGGGTCAGGATCTCACTTTCTACCAGTGCAGGTGCAGGTACTGCAGACTTAGTCTTGCATCAAGTTTTTTTTTTCTGTCAGGAGAGTTATAAGCAGGGAAAAAAACACTTTCACAGCCAAGTCTTTATTATTTGTGTAGGATTACCTTCTAGTTAACAGGGAGTATATTTAAAGCTATTTTCTTTTGAAAAGCATGCCTCTACTCCCAGGCAACCTCTAAACTGTTGTAAAAGGAGCAAAGGCTTTATTCAAGCAGAGCAGACAGACCTATTTCCTGCTGAAATCTTGGTTCCTCTTGAGGGTCTGGCCAAGTGTGAATTTGGCCTGATTGCAGCATGATCCGGAGACCTGCATGCTGATTTTACTCAGAAGTACCAGGCAGGGGAAGATACATAAGAAGATGTCTATTTGTCTGTGATTGTACTGGAATTCCTCATATGAACTGCATGGTTTTGACAGGGATGTAGTGCACTGCCTTGGGATGCTCCACAAAAGCAGTTAACTGCATCTTAATTTTCCTCAGGCATATTTACACCGCACTAGAAAAGAAACGTGTGCCTAATAAGGCATGTCATGATTAAACCCGACTGGTTTTGGATTTGAGTGATTATCAATGCACATTTGTTCTGGAATGTCTGAGACTGTTTTGCGTAGCTTTACAGCAGTAAACTATCAAGTCAGTGTTTTTCATAGAGTCTGCCAGCCTCCCCAGTGCCAATGGCTTCCTCCTCACTCTTGAAGTGAGGAGCATTCTTGTGCTACGGCCAGCAGAATGGAAGGTGGCTGAGATACACAGGAGGAAATGGTAAAATGAAAGAAAATGGCAGTAGCTATTTCAGATATGGATCCAAAAACTGATTGGCATAATCTTGAAAGACTTCTCACTTGCAGAAGTAGATCACAAAGATTTCTATGGAGATTTGCAATTTAATTAAGTTTCCCTTATTTCCTGCTTCTGCATTTCCTCGTGGCAATGGAGCATGCTGAATACCAAGCACTAGAAGAACATAAGGGCAAGAAAGAGAAAAGTCCTTGAATTAAGAAAAAAGTAATCATTTCTTTTAGCTAAATTCAAGTCCTGGACAAAATTCTATTGTGATATGAAAGGCTTACCATTTCTAGGAAAAACTAAAGGAAAATTAAATTAAACTTTGAACTGCTATGATTTCCATTTATTCTGTACTCTTCTCACAGTTCTGACCTTTTTATTTCCTGTCTCCCCTCACAAAAGCAATTGTACTATCCAGGCTGTTAGCAGTCTTCAGAGAACAGCTGTTCCACTTAGGTTTGTTTTGTTTTGTTTGTGTGTTTGCTTTTGGTTTTTGTTTGTTTTTGACAAGTCATCTGTGGGAGGCAAGAAAATATTTTTTTCTACATTTATTTATTAAAACATATTTGAGGCTATGTAAAGTCCATTTATGGGACTCAAAGAATTAGAATTTTTTAGGATGTAATATATTTTATTTCCTAGAAAATGTAATTCTTTCTTTTTCAATAGAGGGAAGACTTTATTAGTAATAATAAAGAAAATAAACACGTCAATATAGTAATCTCCAACTTCTTTGACTGTTTTGCATGTATTTTAATGTATTCTTGCCTGTGCTCTTACATGAGTGCTGTTGTTTGTATGACTTGTTACAGAAAATTTATATTCTCCTATGTATTAATATTTGTACCTGAATGTGATATTTACAAGTGAATGTGCAGTTGTTAACAGAAACGATGAAGTGCTATAACTTATGGGTAAGAAGCCCCACTTGTGCATCATGACCAATTGGACAAAGTGATGACACCATGGCTTCCTGATTGAGGAAGCATGTGAAGGCAAATTTGTGTAGATGTTAAAAGGGACTTTAATAGAAAATTATCTTTAAGCACTTATCAAATGATTAGGAAAAAAAAAAAAAAAAGGATCTTAATTCTCTCTCTCACCTTCACACCGTGAAGAGTTCAATCCCTGTTAAAAATTAAGACTTTGTTAAAAAGTTTGGAGTGCACTCTTCTCCCTTTAGAAAGGGAATCCAAGCCTGTCCCATAGAGTTCAGAAACAACTTCCAAAAACCTTACCTGCTGAAATAGAAAGCCACTTGCTTCCTCTCTAAAAAGTGAAACCCCTTGAATTCACCAGAAGATGCCACTTCAAGTCGCAAAGGTCAGGTGCCCCAGGGCAGCCTGAAGCCACTCTTAGGAGAGTCCCCTCACAGAGCCGTGGGAGAAGATCCTATAAGAGATGCATGGCAGGGAAGTGTGAGACCTTGAGATTCCCGGGCTGCGGGAGTTGTTCACAGGCAATTGACGAACACAGGAAGGGCTATCCCTGAGTTAAATTAGGTTTGCTATTCAGTGGCTTTCACTAGCAAACAATTAACTTCAAAGGAGACACTGAAATTGGAAAACAGGATGGCCAGCATGGACTGCAGCCTGTAGGAAATTGAATGGAATTTCATTCTATTTCATACTACTGCTTCCTTCTTCAAGATATTGTATTTTAATTTCACAATCAGAAGCAGAATCACAGAATTGTAGGGGTTGGAAGGGACCTCCAGAGATCATCGAGTCCAACCCCCATATTTGTATTTTTTGTATAATTATTTTGTATAATTTGTATACAAATTAAGAATCTAAACCATCTCCCAAGTTCTTTGGGCATGCTTTGGGCAGTGGATATTATTTGAGAATTCTCATTTTAGGCAACATAAATTTTTTAAAGAATACTTGATGCTCACTTAATATGACTCCTGCCACTACTGAATATGGCAGAGAATAAAGGACAAAAAGGACTACATCAATAAGAAATGAGTGCTCCCACTCTCCTCCAGAAGGACATACAAGGCACTGGGATGAGGGATGAATATCACTCCTAATGAACCTACTACTGAAAGTAAAGGATGCAAAAAGCTCAAATCAAAGTTTGATTTCAACTGCGAGACAAGTCTGCAGGAACCCGGTGATCCATAGTGCTAGCAGTAATAAATCCAATATATATATGTATATATATTAATAAATATAGGTTTTTATAAAGCTGTGGGCTTGGCTCCAGAGTTACATGGTGAAATTCCCAGATGTGTTCTGTATCATGTCTCTTCTGGCCCATGGCATGCATGGGGCCCAAGATGCATAGCACGATATGAGCTCCTGTCAAGTTAATGTAGTTTTGTCTGTCTGAGGATGCAGCCACCCGAGGCAGACTGCATACTCTCAGTTCTTTTCCACCTGTGCTCTCCCAGCTTCACCTGCATGTTTGCGCTGAATATTTAGTGTTTGATCACACGGCTGTGCAAGGAATGCAATCAACCCATTGGTCCTACTGAAATCCACTATTGTTCTACAGAATTTATCTTCTGCTGGAGCTGAGAGCTGATCTAGTTTGCCATGCAAGTGCAGCAGCTGATGCATAGTTGGTGACAGAAAAGGATGTTCAGGGTGAGATGAGAGCAGGGGTCTTCTTTTAGTAGCAGAAATCTAAGTCCTATTTAAGCTGCAAAACTGTGTTTCTAAGGTTCTCTCATCTCCTAGCTGAAACACTCTTTTGCAGAGAGTTTGGGCCCAGGACAGGGGAGTGAGAAAGGGATCTAGTTCCATACCTTTTACCTTGCTTTGGCTGAATGGTGTGCCAGACAATAAAAAGCAGCACAGATCCTCAGTGTGTTGCTGCCGTTGGTACCTGTGGTGGGCAGTGACCGTGATGTGTGCTCGGTTATCGGTTGCCTTTTCTTTTCCGTGCATAAAAGTGGCTTGGCAGCCATCTCAGTTTACTCCTCAGTAAAAATAAATATATCTCACGTTATATGGATTCTTTCTGTGCATATTGGATTTCTTAACTCAAAAACTCATCGAGACTACAGGGTTTTTATGAAGGGAAAATATCAAAGCCCAAGGGATATGGCCTGAGCAGAGGGTTGTTAAGGAAACAAAGGAAGGATGGAGTGGGTAGATCATTACCAAATGGCCCAGCTACACGGGCCCTGCTTCCCTAATGAGCCTAACATCATGCAGAGCCGCCTCCCTCTTCATATGTAAAGCAAATCCCTTGCCCTCTCTGACAGCCGCTATTTACATCTGCAAATGAATCCATTTTCCAGCATCCCAAGCAGAAGCAGGCAGAGAGCAGAGGGAGCCGGGCGTGCACCACGCACCGCACCGGGAGCACGGCTCTCCCGGGCAGCACCTGCCTCTCATCCGGTGTCCATCATCCCAGAACTGGAGGAGGAAACGCCTCGATGAAAGAATTCTCACGGGACTGTCATCTGATTGAGTTGAACCTCTTCTGTGTCTCTTTGTCTCCCATACCTACAGCTCATATGCCTGAATTTGAAGTCAGGGAGCCAAAAGCTAACCTTTTCTGAAAAGCGACACAAGATTTAGGGATGGTTTCAGTGTCTGAATGCCCAGGAGAGAGCGGGCAGGTGTGGACAAAGATAGGAGTGACAATGGGGTGGGTGATAGGGTGAGTAGGAAGTGCCACCAGACCTCATCCTCGTACAGTTTGGGCAAAAGCATACCCATCAAGAATTGGAACTTCTGGGGGGGCGGCGTGGAAGCTAATGAGATTTTGTGTTGCATTCTCATCTAATGACAACCAAGTCATTGATTTGGCTAATTTGCTGGGAATTATTATGAAAATGCATTTTTTGATGGGAGAGTGAAGGTGACAAGCCTTCTCTCCAGTATGGGGTCTCACGTTAATTGCTAAATGTGCTGAAGCGGAGTGAAAAAGGTGGGAACATATGCACTGTATTCCTTCTTTTGTTTTATATGAATAAGCTGTAATACCCCCGCAAATGCAGAGAAAACAAGAGGGGAAATCACAGCCCTTCCTGCAGAACACAGCAGGGAGCCCCGCGCCTGCAGCTCGCCTATTGTGTGCCTCCCAAAGAGGGGCTTGTTCTGCTGAAATGCCAGGCGTCTCTGGAGCTAAGGTTATCCCCTGAGCAGAATATATAAATAAGAGATTACTTGCAAGCTCTGCGGACAGACTTGGGGTGAAGGAAGTGTTTGTTTTTGTTTCTGTCACCAGGCAGCAGGGAACCCGTCGTCTTTGTTCTGGAGGTCATGCTGCTAGAGATGGCAAATATTGACATACATGAAGGTAGTTTTCATTTTCATGTGTTTCTTGTTACTTCTTACTGCCATGTTATTTTGCTTTTTTGTTCTCTTGTTTTCCAACACTTTTTTTGTAATTTCCCCACTCAGGCTTTACTATCATGAATTGCAAACAGCATGACAGAACTGCAGGGAATATTATAGTTTCATAACCCTTGTGATGACTTGCCCTGAATGAGCTGACAACTTTAGCTTCAGCCTAGTATGATAGGGACAGGGGTCCGCGTGCCAGAGGCGTTAATTAGCAGGCATGACAGGGATTCTCTTGTAGAAACTGCACTTTCCTTCTGGTCCTTTCGCAGTTGTCATTTCAGCTCAAGGTTGTTGTCGTCCTATATTTTCTTTTGCTGTACCTGGCTGATGCTTAGACAAAGGAACAATTTTGTATGGTTATAAAGCACAAAAATGAAAGTAGGAAGAATTATAGACAAGAAGCTTGCCCAATATTTTTCTCTTCTCTCTAGCTGCTCTTCTCCAGATGATTTTATTTGATGCAACTGTGATTTCCACTTATTACTCAGAATACTTGTCTTCATTAGTAATCAGTTCTCAAATTCAGGAAGACTGGCATGCAGCTCAACTCACTGAGGTACAAAGATCTGAAAGGATGAAAGGAGGAAAAAAACATCCATGTTAGTAAAACCTGTAATATAAAATGATAAAACACAAGAACAAGCAACAAAATTTGTCCTGTTACTATCAGCTCAAATTTGTAAAATCCTAGTGTATTTTCTGTTAATCACAATGGATAAGCAGGAAATAATGTTTTAGCACTGAAGTAAATATTTGTAGTTACAACCCTTACAACCATATACAATAGGAATTGCTTTAACATTTGACATTCTACAAATACAACATTGTTTGATTAAAAATCAATTTGCAAATAAAAAAGTTGACAAAGACCTCAAAAAGTCTCCTAAGTCTTTGCAGGGATGGCTCAGTATTTTGAGTAACTTATATGTTTGATAAAGATTGCTAACAGGAATCGTATTAACCCATTAGGACAACTTTCTGCCTGAGTAATTCACATTGACATTAATTATCAGCCACGGAGGCAGAGTTCTCTATTTCACATGTTCCTTGCTACCCATTTCTATTATGTGTTTTGCTTTCCTGATGATAATGTATAATTATTCCTTGCACTGATAATGTTCTGGGTAGAGATCCACTCTTGCAAATTCTCCCAAATCCTCTTGCTTACGTTCAGTATTTCTGAAGTATCTTGGTAGCTGTGGCATCTTTTCAAAAGATCTATCTTGGAAATGATCACATAGCAACAGTAATTTCAAGTTTACTTTGTAGAAAAGATAGGGCATTTGACTGACCTGTACCAAGATTTAGCTTCTCAGCATTCCTATGAGAATATCCAATTATCCCTTAATAACCCATAGTGATGAGGGAGGGAAGGGAGTAGGTACTTGTAATCATGTTGCAGTTATGATTCTGTCACTGTCCTTTCCCTTTCATCTGAAAATTATCCAGATTGGAAGTGAAGCATTACTGAGCCAATCTTCATCACAGGTATTTGTTAATAAATAACACTCAGCACAGTTTAGATTAATAATGCCCGGGTGTTAAAGGATTCTGTAGATTGCCTCCTAGGTGATCATGTGATTAAGCATTGACCTTGTGTGTTGTTTCTGTCCCACCTGGGTGATTGAAGCATCTGAACAAGGAACAGCGAGCTCTGATTATAAATCGTGTTTTTTGTTTTTTTTTTTTAATGCAAAATGTTGGCTGATAATAACTCATTGTACAATCCATGAAAAATTCAGGATTCACAAATGCCTCATGATTAGAGTCCTCACAGAAAAATGGCAACATGCCTACCCTGAATCATTCACAATTTTAATCTATGAACATAATTGTAAATCAAGACTCTCTCTGTAAGAGGGCCTTACCCTTTTGCCAGTTGCATGGGTGTAATTTTTCTCAGTGAGAAATAAGACACAATGAGTTTCAGAGAGATCTCCCTGGCAGGGAAAGAGATGTTGCTCTTCACATACTGAATACTAAAGGTCAATATCTTCCATCTGTAAGCGACAGGGGGCAGTTCTCTGATGTCAAAGCCCATCTGATTAGACAGCATCCATATGCAATGGTGCTTGCAAGGATGGGGCTTTATACACCTGACAAAATGCTGTTTCAGCTTCCCTGACTGAAGGCACTCTACATCTACCACATCTAGCACAAACAGTAAATCTGTGTGATGGAAAGCAAGGCTATTACATGCCTTTAAAAGTCCTCAGTATGCTGCCCTGATCTATGTAACCTTACTGCATGGCAAGGCACTTCGATAAATGCTGATTTCATCCCAGCAACCAATGGTAAAGAATATTTCTGCATTATGAGGAGGAAATACTACCTCCCCACCTTCAGTCCTGAGCATAAGATTATCCCCCTCTGCCTCACCTACAGGAGACTCATCCACAGGAGGGAGTTCCTCTCTTTCGCCTTGGGGGAACTGGAAGGGAGAGGGAAATACTTGTCACAGCATAAGGAGCAAGGTCCCTTACTACAGCCTACCAGTTTCAGGGATTTTAAACCTGTTAAACCTTAATCTGACAGACTGTTCTTGACCATATGTAACAGAGGGATGTACAAAGCAATTGCTGTGGGATTGTTTGTATTTGGTAACAAGATAAAGTTTTGGAAAAAAATTGCTTCAGTTTCCTTAATTAGAAACAAACATACATTTGTGAAAAACAGAGAAGAAAAAGGTTAGTGTAAATAGAGGGATGAAGACAAATGTAATATACAATGCATTACTAAATCTGTGTTTAGCACCCTATTTTTTTCAGTGATATTATAGCACTGAATTATTTATCTAACGTTAACAGTATGTACATGTATATTTAATGTAGAAATGTTCATCCATTTGCAGAAGGGTTTTAAATTAGCACATGGGAGAGGCTGCTTCCTTGGGTGTATGCATGACTTTATAGAAGCTGCCCTTCCCCAGCCTGTGAGCCCCATTCTATTTTTGAACATATTTTTCGGAGTTTCCATGCTGTTTGACAGAGGTCTGATAGAGATGCTACTCATGCCTCAGGCACATAGGAATACCCTGAGTAACAAAAGAGGAATAATATCTGCACCTAGTACACCCTACAGGGCAAGTCATGGACATGGGGAGGAGGCAAAGATCACACCAGGAGCTGGCTGGGCACATTACCAGTAAGACTAAAACAGCAGTGTTCCACTACCCAGAAGTCTTTTGCTGGGCAGAAGTTACATTTATCATTTTGTGACAAGGCAATCCAGGCAACCAGGCCCCTTTATGGCCACCCTCCAAAGCAATCTGAACTTTCCAGCATCAACATCTCCCCACCCAGCTAAATTCTTGCCACATCCCAAGGTTATACACTGCAGTGTAATTTCACTGAATTGTGGGTGTAGACTCCAAGATGTTTTTAAAATTGTGGAGCTGATGGCCAAATATACTTTTAAAAATGAGGGTCCTATTAATACACCAGTCCTATTACATGTGCAACCACTCTGAAAATCACATTGACTTTTAGTTGGAGGTGGGTGTCAGATTCCCAAGGCTGAAAAGTGATTGTTTTGCTCTGCCTACAAACTACAACTTGATTATAAGCTTCTGGCTTTCTTTTTTACTTGGCATGAAAGTTATGGTGCTCTACATAGGAAGTAAAATAATCATTTCTCCACAAAGATTTAGTTTGAGTTATTCTGAGCAGCTCTCAAGAGAAGTAAAAAAAAAAATAACAACAGAAGATTACCTACATCTTTTAACATTCTAGCAAGGGAAAGAATTGAAGAGTTACAACTAAGTATTTATAACAAAACATTTCCTAAAAAGTGCTGTACAGTAAATAATTACCATATTGCTTCAGTCAGGACTCCTCTGATACAAGTCAGGCAAGACCCATTTCTGTCAGTATTTCTACATGGGAAGAAGCCATTCCACATAGCTCGGCTGCATGTTCAGGGAAGGATAAGCACCCTATCTTCTGACACCACCAGCTTAAGTGTCACACCAAAGCAAGAGACGCCTTAAATGTAAACTCTCCATCCAAGCCCTTCTTGAGTCTGGATCTCCAAAAGCAAAGTTTAATAAGAATGTCATTAATCTCCGTGTTTTCCTTTTTACTCCTCTGAGTGGACAAGTCTGCTTCTAACTTTTCAGAGATCCAAGATATTCTTACCTAAGCCCACAAAACTTTCATCTGAGGATCAAAAACATCTTGGTACAATAAGAATAATTAATTTACCTTGTAGGATAATATATTTTAATCCTTCTGTAAGTTAGTTCTCCTCCCAGTTTTACACCAGGGAAGCCTCTTAGCAATCTTGAAACTTGAAAGACTTGATCCTCTCCTGCATTAATGCATGCATGTATTATCACTGATTGTTTAGTCGCTCTTTAATCTATTTAAATGCATAATATAGACTTCAAACATATCACTTTATTTCCATTTCTAATTGCATATGACTCATTAAGCAGAGAGATTTGCTCACTGGTGTTTTTTAAATATTGATATGATTCAAAGAATTTCCTGTAGCCTTAAATGCAGACAAATACCTTTTCACTTGAGTGCTGGAGATGGATGTCTCCCCAGAGAGGCATTCCTCTGGGTGGGTGCTCTGTTTACTTTTTTTCCCCATTCTTTTCTCTTCCACTCTATATGAAAATCCTAGATGTTTTACTAAAATTGTTAATGTTGTGCGTTTGTACTTGCTCTTATTAAAAGTCTACAAGTGTTTCAAGCCACATGAAGTAATGTGCAAGTATTTTTATGAGAAGTTGAGATTTTCATTATTTGGCATGCGCAGAAACCTTAGTAGCTTCGGGCAAATATCCCAGACCAATGGATTCAGAGGAGCAGCACCAACCTGGCACCTGGGTATCCACTGAATTCAGCACATCTCTGTATAACCTTTTGCTCTGCCCTCTGACCTCTCCTCAGTCTTGTTTGTCCTCAAAATTGCAAACAGGGCATGAAAATAAATCCATATAGAACATTCAAAACATACTGTGGAAAGAGCGTGGGAAATGATGATGACGAAGAAGTGGCTCTGGCAAATCTTTGAAAGAAAGTATTTTAATGTATTCAGCCCCACTGAAATGCTCATTGGCAATGTCCTTCCAACAAAAAGAAATGTGCTCTTCATGAGACAGTTCTTGGAGAAGAGAGAATAGAAGGGGCTCTCCATCCTGTCTGAAAGCAGCAGCATTATCAGGATGGTTCTCCAGTCACCAAAAGCTGAAGTACATACTCTGCTTCAATTTCTATGATTCCTCAAATTGATTTCTGAAATTATCTGTAGAAGTTAAAATCTGTAAGAGATTGTCCGATTTCTCTTTCTTCCCTAGGCTCTACAGAAAATGGACAGGAAAACAAAACAAACAAACAAAAAAAGTAGATTAATGTTATGTTTATCGAGTGAACTTGTTAGGTTTTTAATTTATAGATAGTAATTAATCTATTTTGAAGAACTAATTAAGCAGAAAAGCCACATCAGGTTGCCTAACACTGAGCCACAAAGAAAACTTGTTAGGAAAAAAATATAGGTACAGATATGAAGTTGTGATTAGCTAGGCATTAAAAAGACAGTGACCAAAAAAGCAGGCATGTAATTGAAGAAGAATCTTATGTAATGTTTGTAAACTTGCTCTGATCATCAGTTTTATTTCTTACAAAATCCCAGGACATATAAATCAGCATTTTGAACATTTGACAGCTCAGAGGTGGTGGATCGATTCCCTTGTGATGGACCCAGAAGCTATTCAAACTATCAAAACTATTCAAAACTATCCTTACAATGAATAATTTTCATTTTTAAGAGGTTTGGAAATAAAAAGTTATAGGATAATGTTGTCTTTGAATGAGCTTACTCGTATTTACATTACTTATCAGCATAGTGAAACTTGTAGGAGGCAGGACATATAAAGACCATATTTCAACCATCATTTCACCCAAGAGTATTTACATCATTAATGATAGCTGGAATTTTTCTCTTGAGAGTCATTGCCAGGAGCTGATTGATACCAATGGACAATGGTGACAAGTAACTTCTATAATTCAACCTATAAACTGTGTGTCACCTCTTAAAAGCTCTGGAGATTGTGGTAAATTTGGTGAGAATTCTCTGGGTCATCCTATGAAATAGTGCTATTAAACTAAATGTCAAAGAGAAGGAAAAAGGAAGATATTGAATGCATCATGGAGAGCTCTATGGGCCCACAGCCACCCCAGTGCCACCAGACATCCCTGTGATGACTGTGAGACAGTGCTATTACAATCAGAGCAAGTGCTATATATCATCAAGAGATCTGGACAACATCTTTTATACAGATGGAGCAGTTAGACATTACTTGCACAGTCAAAATCGCAACGGATGGTTGTCTTTATTGGTAGCTATCAGGAGAACCTTTCCAAGCTGCTAACATGTTTGCATGGAAAAAGTATTAGTGTGGAATAAGGCCATGTCATTTTTAGAGTGAATCTGCAAAAATAGTTCTTTGAGTGATAATTCCTCGTTAAAATTATCTGAATCCACACAGCACCTCTTTTGGAAACAGGAGCATTGGAGAAATTTGGATCATAGAAACAGTAAAATAGCATTCAGAATCACATGCAAATTAGCTCAGTGATGATGCTTGGTCTTCAAACCAGACCTCACTTCTCTAATTGTCAGTTGCTATTAGGCTGTAGAACAAAACCCACAAAAATAAATTCCTCAGTACAAGTAAAAGAACACTTGCAAAACTCTGGTATCAACTTTAGCGTTGTTTTTAATTCAGTAAACTTCAAAGATCATCAGGATTTATAGCTGCAGGGCAGTTTTAGTAATAAAAATCTCAGCGTTCTGCTTTCTTGCCTTATTCCAGTTTTTCTGCTGTGGCTGCTTTAGTTCTTAATGGAGTGAAAGGAAGAAAAATTGGGCACAAATTGTGTTGATTCAATGAACTTGGAGCTTGCTTAAAGATCATTGATAGGATTTTATGGGAAACAAAAGGGGGAAAAAATGACTTTTCTAATGGAATAGGAATCCTTCTGGCTTTGCTAATAGCAGACATCTCAATGCCTCATGATGATCCATTCCAGTAACATGTAAGTAAGCACTGAGAGCAGATTGGTTCCACATTCAGTGAAAGAAAGAAAGATAAATAAGTTGAGCACCATTAAATCACTGCAGTGACCTACAAATGAAAAGATTTCACTTGGGTGTCAGTGGAGAAAAATTCTGTAACTAGTTTTATCTTGGCAATGGTGAGATCATTTCAAATGCCTTTTAAACAGAAACACTGGGTTGAAGCTGATCCCGGGACATCTGGAGGAGGAGTGCCTTGGGCTGGGTTTAGGCATCTGGCCCAGCTCCTGACAGCACTGGAGAGCCCATGAGGCTGCTGGGTAGACCTGGAAGAGACCAACTGCCAGTGTTCTTCCTCCCTTCAGACCAAGAAACAAAGGGCCAGGGAACACATCAGTGTCGAACAAATCTCCAAATCTTCAAACTCAGGAAGACAAAAGTTACTGGAGATGCCAAGTGTTTATTCCATCTTGGCAAGAGCAGATCCAAGACTGCTAATAGGAGAACATTTCTCAGTTTTAATCTTTAGGCTCAACTGAAAGAAAACTGAGAGAGAAATCTCTGGATCATACTCCTCTTCAGTCTCTCTGGGTTCTGCTGATTCAAAGGAAGACTTACAAAGCATCAGATGTAGGTAGAGTCATAAATGAGAGGACAGCAATGGGTTGCCTACAAACTGTTTTGACTAGAAAACCCAGCAATGCATTTTTTCCCAAGTCAACTCTAGATAGAGCTCATGGTATTTCCTTCTTGATGAAGCAATATGGTAGGGAAGTAGGCAAAATGAAAGCAGTTTAAGACTGCTGGATGTGATAATTGTGTTGCTTGACTGGGGCAAGGATATCTGGCTGAATATAATATCTGCGTTGGAATTACATATTAAATTGCTGGCACAATAATACTTCACTGCCAAACTCTGAAAGTTAAAAAGATAGCTTTCAGCTTTTTCTTGTTTTCCTTTCCTCACACCTAATCAGCAGAATCTAGGACTTCCAAAAGGCAAGTATATTTAGCAGTCTGGTGGTATGACTGCAGTTTGTGGCAACATCCTGAGCTATCTTTAAGCTCACTCTCTTGGGTGCAATAGCTCACACTCTTGGGTGCAATACAGTACACATGTTGAAGCAGGCAGCCTGTCCAATTATTATGCAGCCCATTCTGAATCTTGTTCTACCATGGGGAATCAATAGCACCCAGTTTGCTGTTTAAATCCAGGTAGAATTCACTGTAGTCAGCAGCAATTAGGCATCCAGAGAGCATCATGGGTGTCTCCTGAGCCACGTTCCTGGCATACAGCCCAAACCTATCATTGGTGGCAGCAGTGGAGAGTGACTGGATTCTCCTGAAATTTAACTTAAATCCATGAGAGCAGTGTTCTCTTTTTCTTGGATGGCTCAGTTTTGAGCCATAAGTATACATTAAATCCTTACTGGATGAAAAATGAGTCATATAAGAGTTAGCATGATCTTTCCCAACTTAGGTCTCTCTTTTTTCATTGATGATCATTCAAGCAATTGTTTTTAATGTAGATAGACTTGGGAAAAACTAATGAAACTGGAGCAAACAGGAAGAGAGAGACAGCAAGCATCTTCTAGACCAGAAAGTACCAGCAACACTCATCCCTCCTCCTGCAAGGTCACCTCACCTTTGCATTTTACTGAAAGTAAATGATTGAAGTAAACTCTCAGTTTTGTTAATCTTCATTCTATTTTTTTGTTTGTTTGTGTTGTTTTCCCCAGGGAGAAAATTTCTCCTGACTTTCACCAGTGAAAACCAGCAAGCTAAATCCACTACTGGTGTACACAGTTAGGAAGATCACTGGAATCAGGGGGCTTTGTGTGCTGACAAGGAAGAAAGCCCATGAAAGCAAACCAGGGATGCTGGTATGCAATTACTGCAGTGGAAAGTCTCAGACATGATGTTTTCTTGTCATCTTCCTTAATTACAATTTACAGTTACAAGGATTGATTCAAGAGAGCTGTCAGCATGGGAGGAACAGCGGCAGAGATACTCACTCCTTTCTCTAAGGATATGATGGCATTAATAATATTTTTAAAAAATCCATTACAAAATCCATAGGAACAAGCTTTTGAAACACCTCCTTCTACCCACGTATACCAGTAACTGGTAAGAGTTGCTGAGGGAAGGGACAAATTGTGTATTACAAGTGACTGCTCTAACTGGCATTATTTGATGGATTCTTGTATTTTAAAATAAAAGATTTAAATAGCAAATGCAACATGTAATTACTGAGGTAAATTGTGAAATGTTCAGACAAAGTGACACACAGTTTCTCAGTGGGATAAGTCTGTCAAGATTTAGAAAGAATTTCAAAGTATTTCTCATTTTCCTGCATCCTTTTTCATCAGCTTGGCTGGTGGCCATTCATCTGCAGTGGGACATTTAGCCTACATCTCAGAAGTATTTTTCCTCAGTGTTTTAGGGTGCAGAGGATCATCTCAGCTATCCAGCCTGATAAGCAATTATATTGCTTCTGTTGATAGTGTGCCTTAAACTATTTTTCTCTTCAAATGAGATGGCGTTTCCCAAGCTTTCTGTTCAACAAACTGGAAGCCCACTGGCTGCTTACTCCTCATTGCAAAGAGACGAACTGCTGCTGTTTCTCCTTTGTCTTCTCCAGCCTTACAGGCTGCTGTAGAGTACAGAGGGACTTCTCTCTCTCTCTGCGCCAGTAAATGAGGTGGCAGCCAGAGAGGTCAGTATCAGCACCTCAGTTGCAAAGAGCTGGGTTATCTGCTCCACCATCAGGTGCTGTCTGCATTAACAAAGAGCCTTCATTACAACAGCAGATAGCTACCAGGGCAGGCTAGCAGTGAAAGAAACTGCTTTTACAACCTGTGACCTCAAGATAAAAAAAAAAATTACCCAGAACACTCCTAAAAAGCGGGGTAAAATCTTATTCTGCTTCACTTACACTGTTCCTTACTTCTTGCTTCATGGTTTTTTTTTTTTTTCCCCTCTTCAATCATGGTGTTTTATGTGTGCAAAGATATATTTTTTAAAAATTCTCTTAAGATTAAGATTACTAGGGAGTTCTGAAGAAAACACATTATTAAACTTCAAATTAGTTTTGCAGGGTCAGTTTGGTTATTACGGAACCAGAAATATCACCAGATCCTCTATTATAATAAAACTGTGTAGCTATGACAGTTAATGCAATGTGAAAATATACTTTCTGTGATGCTAGACAATTACTTCAACAATACTATTTTTTGCTCAACAGAATATAAATATAAGAAGTCAAGTCATCTGAATGGTTGATGAAGAAAATTACTCATTTGTTCCAAATAAAAGGTACTTTTAAGTAAATTTAACCAGCATTTCACTGATGACACTCTTCATGTCAAAGCTGATCTGATTTCACTAAGCTGGAATTCCTTCAGTACTGCTGTTTTCATGAACGAGAACAGCTACTAACTAAGAAAATGTTCCTAAACTGTGGATTGCTCATTCATGATAATTCACTATTTTTTATGCCTGTTTGAATTTACATCACTTGTAGCACTGACTAATAAGGCATCAATACTGTGATGGAACACATAGCAATAAGAACAGAAGAGCAAGGTCTGAGGCTGCAGCAAGTGAAAGTTTGCTCAAATACCACAGTCATAGGCACAGAAATAAAGGGGAGAGGCTACTTATCTTCAGTAGTCTGCTTATCTTCAGGTAGTCAGACATCTCCAGCAAGATACCTTTACCTCCACTACCAACCCTTAACGAGGTCTAGGAAGGGATGGATCCTGTCTGCACCCTTTTCAATCACTTTGCATGCACCTGAGCTCCTCTGGGTTGGCCCTGCCTTCCCATCAGATGCTCTATCACAGGCCCAAGCTGTGACATTGCATTACCACTACAGCAATCAAAATAGCATAACTGCATTTTCTTAGTAGTCCAGTACTTTAATATTGCTTACACATCCTGAAATGTTGCAGATTTGCAAAGCACTCAGTGCACCAGAGTCATTAATATTCTTGCACAAACCATGAATGGATGTGTTCTTTCATCATGTACCATCCTTATAAATCAGCTCATTATCTCTTAGGTATCAGCACGTGTAATTGAAATTGATTTCATGTTTATAACCCCTTTTCACAGAGCACATGTGTGGAAATGGGCTCAAACCTACTGAATAGTTGTTTTAACTTTAGTTGACCTTCATTTAATTATCTTTCATACAATGTGGAATAAAATAGCAGTATCATAAAAGAAATAAAGATAATTTTAAAGGGTTATCTCCAGCAGTCTTCTATGGTCATTTATGAAGTTCCAGTAATCATGATGGATGCTTTTTTGATGTATGCTGATTTAGGGGTCAATCAGGATTTTTCACCTGATTCAGAGCCTCATACAATTTGCTGAGGATTATTCCAAAAAGATGTCCAAAAAGAGTGCAGCTTGCCTGAATGCAAGAAATGGAGATTTACATCAGGATTTTAGCAAGTTAGCGTCAGTGTTATATGGTGTTACATCAAATAAAGTTGTGCATGCAGTGCTGTATCACAGAAATGCAAAGTGAGAAGACCAGAATTGCTGCGAGAGGCTCCTGCTGTCTTCAACTCCCATCCCACTTAAGGGAAAAAAAATAAAAATAAAAAAATAAAAGCTCTGAGATGAAAGCCCTCCACCCAGCCACAATAGGGTGAGGGGGGCAATCAGTGGCTGAAGTACTGTGGCTGGACAGCGCTTTGATGTTAGCCTTTTGATATGAACAGGTGAGCTTTGATGTGCAGGGCAGGAGCTGTAGCTCTGTTATTTCACACACTGGAGCAGTCCCACCACCACAGTGGCCAGCTTGGGGACGTGGAGGAGTAGATCCATGTGCCCATCATGGTGGTGCTGTTGCAGACACCAGTAATTAATTAGTACAAGTAGTGTCCCTCTTGGTCAACCCTTCAGCATCCCTGGCAAAGGAGTGTGGAGACAAATAGGTGTTTATGTGAGAGGAAAGCAGGTGGGAGTTTAAGGCAAGATTTAGAGCCATTTGTGCAACCTCCTGAGAGGCAATTGTGACATACACAATTCCATACGTAACACTCACTTTGTTTAATTTTGTCAGTAAGGAGGAGTGCTGTAAGCCTTTCCAAAGTAAACAAATCATGGCTACTTTGCACTGCATGACTGCCAGACCCAAACGTGCTGCTCCTTTCCCCCATGGCCTTCTTTCCTACACCTGGCCTTCCCTTTCTGCTCAGACAACAGCAGCCTGCAACCCTCTTGCCTTTCCCACACCAGCCCCTGCAAGTTTCCCTAGTCAGCTCTGCAAAGATCATAGAATTACAGAATGGCTTGGATTGGAAGGGACCTTAAGGATAATCCAGTTCCAATGCCCCACCCCCTGGATCAAGCTGTCCAGGTCCCCATCCAGCCTGGCCTTGAAGATAGCCCTCTTCCCAGATGTTCTAAAGATGTTCTAATACTGTCACAAGAGACTTTCAATTTAGAAATGACTTTAAAAAATTCTCAATATTTAGAAAAATGTTTAAGTTCTGGAATTTCTAAGGAAAAATTTCAGCTTCTCTGTAGCATGACTAGATATTGCACCTGCCAACTTTATCTCCTTTCCACAGTAGTAAAAGTATAATGTGAGAGATACGGTAAAGGAGCATGACATCTTTTGTGTCTTGCTGCAGAAGAAAAATCTTTGTGCCTGTTACACTTGGCACTACAGCTAGAATGATTATCATGGCAAAAATAGGAAAAGAAATAAATAGAGAATGAATGCTCACCTGTATCCAAATATCTAGGTGCAGAGAGAATGAAGAAAGAAGAAAAGAAAAAAAATACCCAAAGAGGAAAGATCTCCAGAAAGAGATTCTACCTCCCTAGGGGCAGTCAGCCCTTAAATGGGGTCTAGGGTGTAGGAAAATTTCCTTCACTTGTGCTCCCAAGGCTAACTCAGTGCTTTCCTCAGGTGATCAATCAGTGGTTCAGGCCGTGACTCAACAGTTTCCTTATGGTGCCCATATAGTATGCAAAGTGGGTACAGATGAGACATCACAGTTAATTACAGCATCCAGACACCTTCTTTAGTTACTCTCAAGCTTGAACATGCTAGGACAGATCAATTACCTATAATCTTATAAACCAGGATATCTTTCTAAAATAAGAAAATCTGTTGAGTGCCTCTGCCAGAATTGACACTTAAGACACAGAAAATTTCCAATATTCTCCTAAGGTAGTTTGTTTAAGTAAAAATTTTCTGTTTGCATCATTTAATAATTCCTCTGCCAAAGGTGCCAGAGTTGAATGTTGAGCTTCTATTTAACAGGAAAAGAATATGCTGGCTCATTTGATAAGAATTACTTAGTGCCTCTCATTGACTGTGAGATGTTGCTACATGCTGTATTGTAACTACAACTCCTGATGAATATGTAATGCCAGGCCAATTACAAATCCAAAGTTATGAACATAGCAGCATCTAATTCTTTGTTCCTAGTGCAAAAGCTGGGGTAAAATCCAGATCTAATAAACTCCATAGCTAGAATTCCAATTACTTCGAGGGGAACTAAAAATCTCCCAGATTTCCACAAGCTGCATGAATAAGAAGGTATTTTCCATGCTGGCAAATATATAGCTTTTCACATCTTGTATTTAAACCCTCAAATAAGAACTTAAATTATATTCACACTGCCATATGCATTAATCTCTTGCTATCTTATTTTATGTGAATTACTACACAAATATTTTATGGCACACTTCACTGCAGTTTCCAAACTTCTCACAGATCATAATATTTTACCTCTGTCAAGTACAGGAGGAAGCCTGCAAGTATTTAGGCACAGATTAGATGCAGCTTTGTAAAAGCTGATAAACTAACTTGGCCAGGACAGATGCAAGCTATGGAAAGTTGGGTGGCTGGTCCAGCAGTGAGCGCACATAGAGAAAATGTGCAGCAGAGCTGGAAACAGTCCCAGTGATTTCAAAGCATAGCCACATCTTTTCTACCCACTAACTTCAGTCTCATCTGTCCAGGGCTTTGGAAATGTGCAACATGATCATACCTCTCCTGGACCCATGGCTGTAACCTGTGTTCCCATGTGTATCAGAACAGTCATAGACTGCCTCCCTCCTACCCAAGTGTTTTCCTTATTTGTGCTGAAGCCACACTGTAGGGAACTTAAGTCATTACTTTGATTCCTTGCAACAAGCTACAACCCTGAGATCCCATATAACATAGATGGAAGCTTTAGAAAAGCTTTTGTCTGATCCTGATTTTCTTAGCTCGGCTTCGAGCCAGTGGGAAGACACAAATGTGCTATTTACATTCAGGTCAGGTGAAGGAGAAATGGTCAGGGAAACCCATTCTAAAAATTCAACGTTGTACATAAGGCATAATGTCAGAGCAGGAAAATGCAAAGAGCACAGTTGACTTTTTTTTTAGCCTTTAACTCAGAATGGGAGGGAGACATTAAAGGCTCCATATAAAAGGACGTAAAAGACAAGAACATGGTTATCTCTGTGAAAATGTGAATTACAGTGCAAATTTCAGGAAGATGGCTGCTATGGTTCTCACGTAACACCATTTGGAAAGGAGTTTTATTGTAAGGGTTCCAGATTAGGGAAGCTGAAGTTGGCAGTCAGAGCAGGGCTTTCAGATACCAGCCTGAGAGGTGAGTTTGGTAGCTGTCTTATAGAGGGAAACCTGCCCTAATAAGCCACTCCAATAATGAGGAGAAAGCTCATTTCATCCGCCATAAAATGTCTGTTAAGGACTTTAATTTTTGACAGCTTGCTTGTGTGGAGTCAGCAGAGAGTTATGTTTATTGAGCTTCACAATTCATTTTACCCAAAATAGACTGGTAGGAAGAGAAAAAACAACCATTTGATAGATGAATGCCATGAAAAATGTTCCTAATAATTTCCCTACTAATAACATACGTGTGAATGGAAAGGGTTGCCTTAAAGAAGAAAAATGCTTTTCAGACTGTACTTCAAAAAACTGGATGACAGGATTTCAAAGCTGCTCCTGAGATGCAGCCCCACTAACTTCCACAGGGTCTTGGGTTCCTACTGTAGCATCAGAAAGTGGTGTGTTTAAGCTCTCATGAAAACCTTATACAACTTTCAGTGGTTTAAATTATTCTTCCCCTGCAGCCTGTGGGTGCAGCTCTGCATCAGAAGCCATGTGTGTGGTGTTGCATCACTGGAAGCCCATCAGCACTGCACCATGGCAACCTCATGGCCCAATAGCTCTGCACCTGCTTTCAGCAGTAGAGCAAGTAATGAACATTCAGGGCTGTTCTGCTTGGATCTGTATGGTTTTGCTTGTGCCTCCTTGTTTTGATGGGAAAAAGGAGGGAAGAGAACAAGACAAAATTATGAAACACAACCAGGATGATAAGATGATATAAATGTAGGCCAACTATCCCACTCTATTTGTTCTGGAAGACAGAAGAAAGGTTCTTCCTTTTTTTTTTCTTTTTTTTTTTAATTATTATTATATTTTTTTAAGACAATGCATTTCTTTAAAAATAGTGACTGCACAAGAGGGTCTCAAAAATGCCATTAACTATTGGTGAAAATCAGTTGCCTTTTCCTTTAATTCTGATTGTGTCTCTGTTGGATCACAAAGTGCTCCATGAATTCCAGCATTCACTTAACCATCATCTCATCTGCAGAAAGCATTGAGCAGTTAGAGCCACAGGCCATAGGATCCTAGAATCCTAGAGTCATCTAGACTGGAAAAGACTTTCAAGAATACCTAGTCCAACTATCAATCAAATCCGATGGAACTGTGCTTTGATCTGTGTTTCCTTATATTAATCTAGGTGCTTCTGGACTTGGTGCTTTACTTCACTTCTTTTCAGCCTGGATCTTTCTTTGTGAAGCCTGCATCTAGAGACCTTTCCTTCACATTGTTCTCTTGTATGATGAGAAATTAGATAAAACTTCCTAGACCACCTCAAATGACCATTTACCTGTGATCCATTAGCACACAGTGTGGCATCAATTTTGCCTACTGAAGTGCAGATAGGATAGACGAGGAGGCTGGACCTCCTCTGGGGAGGAAAAACTAGGAAAGTGAGGATGAAACAGGAGGCTGATGTTCATTATGTGCTTAGGTGTGGAGTAGACTCCTGGGAATTACGGTGTGTGCTACCACTCAGCCACACACAACACTTCTTCACACAGTTGCACATTTCCTTCAATACTATATTTTTCATTTCCTATATATCCTTAGGCCAAATATTTTCTTCTTGAAAATAAAATTTGGATCTAAAAATTCAGACACCAGATTTTTTTACATTGCCTTTACTTGTAATTTAAAACTTCCCTGTCAAATTCAGGTCGATGCTTCTTGTTTTTCAGGGTGGTGTATATACCACGGGAGACTTCTGTTCTTGTTCAGCTTTAGGCTAGGGACTATTTTATGGCTTTTATAAAAACTTCAGTATACTTCTGTATCATCCATCCTCGGGGTGTTTATGTCTTACCACACAGATCCCCCAGAACATGCAGTCCTATTTCCTACCATATCAGGTTTACAGGAGTTGAGATTAGTCTGATATTTCTAGGAGCTCATACAGAATGAAACTTCTCAGACATTTTGGATTTGTCTCCCGCTAATTTTGGAAAAAAATGTTTACACACACTTAGATACTGTACCTTTTCCTCATTTTTCCTGTCTCTACATCAAAAGCAATTAAGTTTCTGAAAATCAATACTGCTACACTTTCTTCTTCCTCTTCTAGTCAAAAAGAATGACACGTCTTCTACAATAGTTTTTATTTAACAAATACATTATTCCTGTGGGAGAAAATCTAGCCAGCCTCAACTAAATATTTAGGGTTACAAGCTGTTAAGAGTGCTGCATTAGATTTATTTTTATAGCTTTAAAAGTGATCATGGCTTCTTCTCAGCACAAACTCAGTGTTAGAGCCCCTGCTTCAAAGAGTCAGTAATGTAAACCATGAAAGATCAAAAGACAGCAGGTTGCCATGGTGAAGTGTCACAGATCCATACATGACTACTCTATGTAGCAGAAAAATCTACCCTGTAGAAGAATTTATTTTGTCATGGAGTTAGTCAAAATGAGTCTGATTTCGCTTTCTTAAATGTAAAATACTTAACAACAAACAAAAACCCACATAACTCAAAATACTCTGAGTCAAGATAAAAAGCAACATGGAAACAAAGAATTTTCAGCAATATCAATATTGCAGCCCTATCTAACACTAGGGCCTTTTTCTAGTGCAAACTATTTTGTATTTTTAAATATAGAAAACTAAAATAAAAATGTCACTTAGATTTTTGTTTAAGTCCAGATGCATCCTAAAGATTAAAGCCTCAGTCTCTTTTAAGAAAGATGCAGCTCTTCATAGTGTTAAAAAAAAAAAAAAATTGTCTCTGAATTGACTACCATCAGAAGAGGAGACCATGTCCAGGATGATGCACTTTAGCTCTGGCAAAGATACCTGGATGGAAAGAGGCAAAATCAAGTGACTCACTGTGAAGCAGAGGCTAGACTTTGTCTGTTTGCCCTGATTTTGTTGGCTTTTCTCTGTTTTAAAGCCTCCTGGTGGAAGACGTCAAATGCTTTTGGCTTTGTGGGAGCTCAGGATATTTAGTTCCCAGAAGACAGACTCTGTAATTACCATCGTTTCTGTGATCAGTATATTGATCTGCAGCGAAATGGCACTACATCACCATACCTGAGTGTTCCTTTCATCTTTGAGATAAAGGCTTAGGGAGCTTATTTTCATGTGAGATTATCACCTTCCTTTTTTTATTTATTTATTTTTTTCATGCAAACCATTAAAAATTTGAATGAACTAGCAAATATTTCAAGAGTGGATCATTTTTATTTACTAGGGAAATAGGGTCTACTAACAAAAATAAATAAATCAAGCAGAGTAAAGACCAAATTCCTTATTAAAAAAGAAAGAAAGAAAGAAAGAAAGAAAGAAAGAAAGAAAGAAAGAAA
>JAPSGF010000002.1:49825228-49869115 GCA_035772895.1 Perdix hodgsoniae
AAAGAAAGAAAGAAAGAAAGAAAGAAAGAAAGAAAGAAAGAAAGAAAATTACAAACATGAGAATGACAACTAATTTAAAGTTTTGTTCATTTTTTTGCTTACCTTCTTAATGCAATTGACAGAGGCTATTACAAGATATCTACATGGCTTGGTGTACATTAAGCTAGAAGAGATAAATTCTCTTTTCATTCATACAGCCAAAAAATAGATGTAAGAATGGGCTGTGCTTTTCCTTCTTAAGTACATTGGTTTGAATTCTGCATCTAGTATTGCTTCTTTATATGCTGCATTCATTTGCTTTTTGCTCTGGGCAGATAAGCTGAGAACTATTAATATGCATTTCAGTGTATCAGTATGTTAATATGCAGTGGTTAAATGCAGATAGATAAGGAGGTGGAATGAAATAAATGTCCTCTATCCATCCAGATTTTCAACTATGTTCTGGTTTTCGCTTTTTTTTCAAGCACTTTGTTAAGAATTTGACTTTTCAAAATGATAAAAAATAGTCCCTCAAGAAAAGCCAAAAAGAATAAGTAAAATAAGAAAGAAACCTCACTTACATTCATGTTTGTCCCAGTGTCTTTTGTGCGATCACAGCCATCACAGGCTTCTTTTCTGAAGTCAGATCAAGCCATGATGTTATTACCCTTCTGGGTGCTGTCTGCATTTCTTACGTAACTCCTATGAATAACTGTTTTTCAACAGTGTCATTTTACCACTGCTTCTTTGTGAGGTGCATGCTGTTGCTGCAACGAGATTAGTCTACTTGCTTACCCAAATTCTCCTGTGACTTCTTGAATATATATAAAATAAACACTGCAGGCTGTCAATATATACATCTTTGGAGGAAGGGAGGGAGAAGAGTCAATGTGTTGCAGCTTTTTCCTTTTTTAGGAAAATCATGTGCTTACAACCAATTAGCATCAGTTGCAATTAGAATAAAAATAGAAGTCATATAATGGCAAGAAACAGACTATTTGCTTGCATGCTCTATTATGTCAATAGATGTCTGTTAGCAAAGATATGCTCCAGCTTTTTAAGTCTCTCTGTCACCTGCGGCAATCAAGGGTAAGCATAAACTTTCCTGTACTGCCCATAAATGTGAAGGAAAAACAGAGATTTCAGGCTCCTTTACAAGCAACTACTAAAATGCCTAAAACCTAAACAATAGGATTTCTATCATTCTGGACATGAATTTGTATGGAAGAGTCAAAGATTTCCATCACAGGCTGTGAGAGCACTGTGAGCAGTGCTTCCCCCTCTGACCATTTCCATTTGGAGCTATGCCCCTTCTGGGTCCTCCCTCAGTTGACATTTTTGTGGTTTGGGCCCAAAGACAGGGAATTAAGAGGATTCTGTCCCAGGATTTTTCATAATTCACAGTTAAGATATACTATTTTTTTTTTAATTTTTTTAATTTTTTTTAAATATTTTTTTTGTTTCCTATATACACAGGCCAAAGTTGTGCCTTGGTCTCCTGTAGGTTTGTTGCACAATGACCCACTGGGTCATTGGGTAAAAGTTTGGTCTTGCTTTTGTGCTCTTTGTTGCATCACAGTCTTTTGGACAAGTTTTTCTTGTTTTTCTTGGCCAAAAGTATTTCCAGACACAAATGTTGACTGAATTCTGCTCAAGTCTGTGAATAGTTTGGGGGTGAAAATAAACTGCAGTTTTTGGCAAACAGTTTATTTGCTTCCAAGAATTTACTGGCTCTGCATAGAGCAACACCACAGTCTCCGAGCACTAAGGCTGTCTCCTGAAGCTAGAGTGGGTTTGTTGGGCAAAGGCCAGTGAACTGTGTAAGCAGTATGGTGTTACTAATCTCTGAGCCTCATGCAGGTATTAAGAGCTCAACCCACAGGAGCTGTGAGCTTTTCCCTGTTCATATGCCAAGGTCAGACCTGTTTGCCTCCAGAAACAATACACAGAAAATGCAGAATTTTCCCAGGCTCAGGAAAATGCGTCAGTATCAATTAAAGGTATACATTTTAAATGTGCTGTTTGGTTAGATGTGCAGACTTGTGGTATTACAACACTACTTTTATACTGATTACTCTTACTGAGAATGACTTTGATTCTTTTTCTTTTTTCTTTTTTTTTTTTTTAATAAGTGAGATAATCTAACTTTAAAAAAAGAGAAAAAGTATTCTAAATGAAGTTATCCACTTGGGGTTCCGCACAGTTTAACCTGTACAGATACGTTTTTATGAACTCTCAGATAAACTCTCAAGAGTTCAAATCTTGCTAAGAAGGCTATTCTTAGAGTTTTGGGGAACTCACTAGTTTTGAGTAATAGATATATTCATATGCGACTTTAACATACAAAGATGTGAACTCAAGTTTCAGCATATTTAATATCACTAAGCTGCTCTGATGTGCTGTCCAGTATGTATCATTTCGGTAATGCTATTGCTATGCTGTAATGTTATTGCTGATGTTTAAAAACAGAAATGTGTATATAGTTAGTCAATGTAAGACAAGACCCATGGACCTCCAGAGAAAGTCCAAAAGAGGAGCAATCCTGTCCTTTCTAACAGTTAAAAATGTTTCCTCAAACAGATTTGCGGACCTTTTGTCTCCTGTTCTCCACAATCATATTTCTGTGCAAGCAATAAGTTTGACACTGAAGGCAGATAAGAAAGAGGGAAATATAGGCAAAGCACACCACAAAGAAAAGATAATTCAATTTTTCTTTTCTTTAGGCAACTCAAATGAGATCCACCAAATACAGCTTATGGAGGTTGAGATCAGTGTTCTGTGCTTCTGTTTATCAGAAAGGAGAAATAATATTGCATTATTTTTATAACTAAATACTATAAAAGAGAAGTTTCTGCTGTAACTTTGTTTTTTTCCTATAATGGCTATTGTATTATTCCATTCACTTAATCAGGAGAGGAGAGGAGAGGAGAGGAGAGGAGAGGAGAGGAGAGGAGAGGAGAGGAGAGGAGAGGAGAGGAGAGGAGAGGAGAGGAGAATACTTAGAAATATCTGAATATATATAAAGAAAAATCTATATTTTTAAAAGAAAAAATAGGGGCAATATTGTACTTTTTCAGTGAAATGTGCTAATGACTCACAGTGTGGATTGTGCAACTGTACATTTTTCTTTTTTTTAATAGGTGCTGCCTCCATCAATTTCCTATAGTAGGAGCAATCTAGGAAATGTCAGATGTACATGTATAACGAATCTATCACTTCAAGGTTACAATAGTTTTTTGAAACAGCCTTTGTATTGGTTAATTAGATTGAATGTAGCATGGTAATGAGGTCACAAAAACTCATTTTATGACCTGTGTTATAAATAGCCAATAATTAATGTATAATTAATCTCCACATTCATCAGAGGCATTGCATCTGAGCAGTACAGTAAAACAAAATTAGAAAACATCATATTCCATGCTATATGTGATTGTTGATTAAACAGCTACTGTACCTTAATGATTTCCAAATTGTCAAACAAATTAACTATGAAGGAAATCAATTAACAATTATTTGTTTGGTGTTAGAGCTCGCTCAGTAGTAATGTGCATGTGTTTCATGACTGCAAGCTAAAATATCAAGCAGCTGCTTAAACACAATGCAGACCCACCAAGACATCCTAAAATAGCATTTCTTGTTTATAAACAAGAAATCTTACTTCTGCTAAATTTTTGATTTCCTGACGGGGAAAAAAATATACTTCTAATATAAACAATGATTTAATATCACATAGACTTTTGTACAGATCTTCAGAGTCACTAGGAAGATTCCTTAATGACGTAACTTACAAATGTGCTGTAAGAGCAAAGTAAAATACTTCTGGATCCATGGGTTTTGAATGCTATGCTCTCCTTTCCCCTCCCTGCAGTGAATAATGGCTCACACAAGCTCATAGCCCATAGATCAGATAGATGCAAAGCCTTCCTAACACAGATACACAAATTGAGTCTCCTTTCTTTCCATTTCTGTTCTTATCTGCAAATTATTCTGTCAAGCTTTGGTGACAAATCTAAGAAAATAGATTCCTCTGTGTTTTTCTTCTCTTTGCCTTTAATTCCTTCTCCCTCAGTAGAGCACAAATATTAGCGCAGCCTAATAGCCAGGTCAGCTGCCAGCTCTGGAAGTGTGGATTTAAAATAGTAGATAAATTCAGCAAAATGACTTTAAATTGTAGTACTTCTTGGCCAACATTATTAATGAAGAAAATGACATGCTTTGTTGCTTTACAGATCAGTAGATAAGTTTTAATGAAAAGAAATATAATAGAGCTCAATAAGAAGAGCTAACAAGCAGCAAACTTGTTATGAGTTGTTATAATATTCACAAGTGGCCAACTTATTCCAGCTAATCAGAGATGAGTAAAATGGATTAGCTGCTGTCATATTTTTTTTTAGGCACCACAGAGGTCAGTACAGCCACTGGAACTGGAGTTGTGGTGACGAGGGGCAGAGCTCCCTGGAGATACTTGAAAGCAAACAGCTCAAGGAAAAACAGTGATAAAACTAGCCGCTTCTGACTAAGCAGATCACACTGCTTCTTGCTCTTCTCTGCTCTTGTAATGATGTGCAACCAGGATGGTCTTTTGTTCTTGTGTCCCTCTTGGCTTCCCCATTTCACTTATGATGAAATGAGAAAGGAAGGGATTTTGGCAGACATCAGCTTGGGAGTCTGTAGATGCTACCCAGGTGACAGTCCTCTTAGATCTTAGTAAGTATAGTCCCAGCCAATCTGCCTACAGAGTGTAGCTGCACAGTCAAGTCCTCCATTTCCAATTGCTCTCATTCCAGCTCACTCACATACTTTGAGAAATCACTCTCAAATCATCATACTCCAAGTAATTACTTTTGTATGGCCATAAGAGAATATTCAAAAAAATGTCCAATATGTTGAGACTTGTTCAATTCTAGAAAACAGTTGTAAAAATAGTGCTTCATTGTTTCTAAATGGTTTCCAGATCAAAATTGCTCAAATTTGAAATTAAAGCCTCAATCTGCAAACATTTATAAGTAGCAACCTTTTCATGTCAATAGTTTTACTGAATTCATGTTAGGAATTGAGAAAATGAAACCATGCCCCCTCATTGCATACTCAAGCTAGGACTCTGGCTGTGTTCTGTACTGCATTATAGAAATTACAGAACTGGATTTTCATTAGCACCAGGGCTAATCAAAGATGTTTGATCCAAATCGTTTTCACAGGATGTTGGCCTCTTGACAAAATTAATATTTTTACTAGAAGACTTTCCAAAGAAAGAACCAATTTTTATTTTATGTTTCTAAAAGGAATTGCTTCCTTTCTTTTTCCTCCCACAGTTTTAGACACACGCATGCATATACACCAGGGATTCTGAGATGCTACCACAAATTCCTAGTGCTGTTTGTGTGGAGGTCCCTGTACTACAACACATCTTCTGTGTGGAACTGATCCTTCAAATTCGAGAGCACATGAAGATGCTTCAAGGGAAACAACATCCAGGCAGAAATCCAGGGATTAAAAAAAATAAAAGAAGTAACAGACTCCTGTTCTTCAATTTCCATTAAATACTGCTACAGTTTTCTGATTTCACTTCTTTGGTAATTGAAAGTATTTGAATCTCTGAGAAGCTGAATATTTCTTTGAGAAATATTTCCCAGTTTTGGATTAGGTATCACACAGTGTTTTGTTGTAATTGGTAAATCATATGAAAAAGAACTTACTGAAGCATAGCTATTGCCTTGGAAAATAGAATTTAAAAAAAATACTTTTAAATAGTGCCAAGTTTTTTGATCTCTTACATAGAAAACTGAAAACACAGAGCAAAACCTAAAAATGCTGAGTCTACAATCAGGAATAATATTGAAAGGGTCCTTTCAGCTAATGGCAAACATATTTTTAAAAATCCCTTTTTAACATCTACTGCAATCATTATGATTATTATTTGGATTTGAACAGAAATTAAAATGAAAGACCAATACTAATAATAAAATGCAAGATCAAGACATCCCTGAAAGTCAGACTTGTGTCTGATCAGTGTATGTGGCAGAAGCAGACATCACAGCAATCATGCAAAAACTTGAGTTCATTGTTTAAAATTGAAAAGAAAAATAAACGGCTAACACTAGGGAGCTTTTTGTATATGTAATGAAATCAATCATTTCACAATCACACGTGAGAAGCATTCAATTTTACACTGAGGTATGTTTTGGACAACTTCCGTTGTAGCTCCTCCAGTCAGCACGAGGGCCTCAAGCACAGGCACATACTTCCGCCATTTTGTGCCCTGCCAGGAGGAGGCACCCTGCGGTCCTTCCCACCCATCCCTGTTTTTCCTTCTCGAAGGAATGCAAATCAAGGCTTAACACACTTGGGTAAGTCTTTCATTACCTTATCCCTTTGCTGTTACCTCTGCCAAGTGACAGGAAAGATAAATTTTCACACAAGAGGAACTTTTGGCACGGAGGTGCAGTTCACATTGACGAGGTGTGTTCTGAGGTGCGTTCTGAGGTGCATTGCCGAAATGCTCCTTGAACTCTGGCAGCCATGGGCAGCCTGTTCCATTCCCACCACCGGCTTGTGCAGAACCTTTCCTAACTCCCACCTGACCCTCCCCTGACACAGCTCCATACCTTTCACTTGGGTTATGTTGCAGAGTTCAGTGCTGCCCCTCTGCTCCCTGTACAGAGCTGCAGCCACCATGAGGCCTTCCCTCAGCCGGCTCTGCTCTGAGCTGAACAAATCCAGGTACCTCAGCCACGTCTTATAGATCTTGTCCTCCAGACGCTTCTCCATCTTCATGACCCTCCTTTGGATGCTCTCTAATAGCTTCATGTCCTTCTTATATTGTGGCGCCCCAAATGCACACAGTGCTTGAGATGAGATCACAAGAGCCTAGAGCAGATTGGGACAGATCCTCCCCTCAGTTAGCTGTTCATTGGGCTGCTGCCGCTAGCTCAGTGTTGACTAATTTATCGAGTTTCTCTGAATGCTAACAAGATCTTCAGAAGACTTTATACAATTAACGTTATCACTCTTACGGTATGTCCACTCTTACGGTATGCCTTATAGTACGGAGGGTATAAAAAAAGTATACATCAAATTGGATACTGACATTCAGCTTTTCACACAGATAAAACTTGTATTTGAAGGAAAGTACTAAACTTGAATGTTGATTAGGATTATTTCTGTATATTTCTGCTGTACATTTCTGTATGTCCTGGTGATTTTCTTGCATTTTCTGTAGGCAAAGGATTAAAAAAATAAATAAATAAAAATAAAAATCCACAAACACCTCTTTGAGCTTCCTGCTTAATAAGTGTTAGGCATGTGACATATTCTTAATACTCCTTTAAAAGTCCTCTGCATACACATAAAACTCACTGTTACTTTTATCAAGAAAGAATTCATAAACTTCCACTAAGGTAAGAGCTAAGAATACACACTTCTTGTCGGTGAAGGTAGCTTTATCCACATGTGCTTGATTTTTATAACTGGCACTATTATATTACATTTAACATAAGCTTTATTTCAGAGCTGCCTGAAAAATAGGTAGATAGGAAAGGGCAAAGAGTCATATTGGTAAATCCTGGCTCATTCTCTTCTCCTTGCTCTCAGACATAATGGGAATGAGAAGAAAAGTGGAGGATTCAGCTGATAATTCTCTTATTTACATAATGATTCTCAAGTCTGCACAGTGTGGTCTCAGTTCTCATTCTCACACATCCCTTACCTGCTCTTTATTTCTTCAGTTCCTAGAGCTAACTGACTTATTAACATGGAAGTAGAAAAGTGCCATTTGATTTGCTTATTTCCTTCTTCACAACTCTCATATTCAAGCACGACAGAAAAATCTACCTACCTGAAAACAGTTTATTCTGCATCAAATGACTTAGTACACAACCTTAGTGCTAAAGTTTTGCTTTTCTGAAGGATATAATTAAAGAGCAAAGAGGCACTTTGAGGGCTACTGTTGTCTTGAGCTATCATAGCCAATATATAGAGTGAGGAACACACACATACAGACTATTGAAACAGTGCTGTTGCTACCACTTGTGGTTGACCTGCATGCAAGGGAGGGTAAAAGACAACTTTCCTTTGGTAGGTATACACAAGGAAAACAGCTGCACACCACTACTCACAGCTTAATTACTGCGAGGATGTTTTTTAAGATTGTGTCTGTGCTTCATGGCTGGAGGCTCCCTTCTACAAGGAGCAGTGCATACTTGGAAAAGATCTCAGCATAGAGCTTGCATGGTCCCTGCCTACAATAGAGGAGCCTAGGGGATGAGCAAGGGCAGGATGAGAAATGAAGAGATCACAGCACCTGTGGGTGAGCTCAAAAATTTTATGGGGTCAGCAGGAAAAAAGTGTGGGAGAACCTTGCCCTGAAGGAACCCTTTCTGACTGTCTTGTCCTTGTTCCCCTAGCTAGGTCAGGACCTGCCTCTCCAAATGGCACAATATGAAAGCAGTATTATGAAAGCAGTGCTGTCTGGTACTTCATGCCAGTGACCAGGAACCAGAGGTTATGGGGTCAGTGGCCTTTCAGGATAATGCTCTGAGCGAGTAGCAGCACATCAGAGATAAGCCTGGTCTGCTCTTGGCTGTATTTTTTGAAATTCAATTACCTAGTGGAAAAGCTACCCTCAAAAATACAAATTAATGTTGCAGGCTTACACAAATTCAGACAAATGCTTATGTACGCTCAGCCAGGCTTGTCACTAACACTAAAACTGTTAGATATTTTGAATGTGATGACTTCCTGCTTGCAGGTTTTAACCAGGAAATTTGTTTCCTGAAGCACTAGCCATTCATCTGATAAAAGTAAGGTTCCTTTGGGGGTCTAAAGTTTAATCATCTTAAAAATAACAACTTCTGAATTTAAGAAAGAAAAAGAGAAAAACAACAGACCAAACTTTTATGAAAGAGCTGGGGAAAAAAGCAGATTCAGAGAGCCTGAGTATTTATTTCACTGTCTAGAAAGCCTTTTTTATTGTCCTGACTCTATGTAAGGATGAGTCCCACGATGATATTCTTCCCTTTTTCACATTTTTGTGATTTTTGTGCTGCAGCCCTACGATGCTGAAGCTGGACAATCAAAGGAGCAGAGGCTATGAATGTTGCAGAGATGAGGCAGACTGGAATTTAACTTCTAATGCAGGTGTTTCCTTGACAAAAAAAAGTGACATAACTATCACTAAATAGTAGATATACAAACAGGAAAAAAAGCTTGTTTGCTCTTCTTCTACAGTTTTTGTTTGTTTTGTTTCTAATGTAGATTTTCTGAAAAGACCTTCATATTCTGTCATTTTCCAATGGTAGATAATGTTTCTATTGCTATTTAGTTAATTACCCAGGGGTCTGTAGAGTAAAACACAATTTTCATACTTGGATTCCAACCATACCTGCCATGCATAACAAAAACCATGCAGTCATTTCACAAAACCAAATCAAATTCTTTTTGGAGGTGTGTTTTTATAGATGGCTGAATCTGCAGTGTTTCCAAATAGTTTAAAATTAAAAGGCAAACGAAAGAGAGCAAAATTCTCCCTCTGGATATTTGGTCTCAGTGTTACAACAGCTTCTGGAAAGGAGGATTGCCTGTTTCTTTAAATAGAGCATTACTTGTTAGCCATGTGTACTGCACAATTAGGCATGAGACAATTGCTCCACTGTCTGCAGACCCAGGAGGAACGCATGCACACAGATGCATTCTGTTCTGCTAACAGGCTGGTGAGCAGCATCCTGCAGCTGCTCTATGCCTCCCTGCTCCTGGCTGGCATATTTTAAGGACTAATGTTGCTTGGTGGGCTCAGCAGGGACAAAGCAACAGACCCAGTGCTGGAGCCCCATCCCAAGTGTGAAGATGTCAGCGATGTTGGTCTCATTCGCTGCTGTTTACTTACCACTGTGCCAACAACCTATGGGCCTTTCTAGATTAATCTGATGGTGCAAATATGCACTCCTCACAGGAGAATCATAGAATGGTTTGGGTTGGAAGAAGTACTGATGTATTGGTTTTTTAATTATTATGACACTCTATGTTGCCATTCAGTGTTTTGCCCTGGAAGCAGCACCCTACTGTGTGGAAGGCACTCATGGGGGCAGAACCACCCTGACACGTGCATGGTGGAGCAGCAGTATTCCACTGGGTGCTTAATGCTCTTAATTTCCATGTGAGTCAATGGGATCTAGGCCTGCTCAGCACCTCAGAGGAGCATGCACTAGTTATGATGCAGCCAGCAGGAGATTAAGAGGCTCTCATGTTACCTCACAAGAAATCATTAGCCACTATGTTTTGTTTTATAAATTAATGATAACATATAGTACTCTCTGCATTTCATACCTGTTTCTCCACTAAATATAATACAAGTTTGTAACAGAGAACATGAATACTCCAGCACCTCTGAAATCTGCATGGAAGATGCATACACTTCAGTTTCTTTGTCCTCAACTTGCCTATTACTGGGCACTCAGCCAGCGTGAGGGCTTACAAAATTGGTAGTGACCATATGAAGATGTTTGTGACCCAAGGCCAAGAAAAAATCCCATGTGCATTTCCAGTATCTGCTTATGGCTAGTAGTCCCTCTGCCAGCTCTTAATCCAAATCTCGCTGAAATCAATCAAATTATGGCTTTTGCTTTTCCTGATATTCAGAGAGATTCCTAAGTTATCTGCACGCATAAAAGCTTCACCATTGCAAAGGTTTCAGAGAAGGGCTCATATTACTTGCAATACCTGCTAGGTTTGTCATACATCTGGGCTGGTTGAAGGATGACATATCAGAGAATACTCATTTTGAATATGCTTGATATTCTTCCTTTCTGTCAGGGTTTTAATATAAAGTAAGGTTAGCTATTAAAACCACATCATGTAAGAAACATGAATTTGGTAAAAGTGGTTGTTGTGTGTGTGATTAGGCAAGATAAGTAAGTCCCAGGACTCCTACTACCTTAACAAGGGATCTTAAGATTATAGTGGTACAGTTAATTTTGGATACAAAGCTTCAGAAGTCTAAATAATTAGTTCTGTAAATAAGTTCAGGATTTCACTGGTCATTCATTCTGATCTGCAATTAGATTCAGTATATAAATTAAGATTTGAATGTTCATCAGGCCTGTTAGGAAGGAAAATATTAGAGTAAAAATTCTTCAGGTCCTCCATTTAGACTCCCCCAAACTGATTCAATTGATATCTAGATTTGTGAGTGTTTTTTATGACTCACGCCCACAGGTAAAACTCTAACACAAGCTATACAAAATGATTAACCTAATATTAAAAAACAAAAGCAACAGAGACTTACCTATGGTTACATTTTCCTCTTGCTATCTGTTTGCTATTGCCTTTATTGGAATATCTATAGGAATACTTTGTAGCCATTTTGCCAGTGATAAGTATTGTATTTGCAGTAAAGTTTTGTATTTACAGTAAAGAAAGCAGTAACAGATCTGGAAGAAATGTCTTCATTCACAGCTACCACTCACAGAGGCTTTTCTGAACCATATCTGCAACTGCTGAAATTCACAGTAACATGGACACCTTCTCAATAAGATATCTACAGCCTCATCTGGAGAGCTCTGGGAAGGAACAGCTCACACTCAGCTGTAGCTTATTTATCACCAAGTTCTCCACTTCTTTAAAGAAAGGGACCACAAAACAGAAAAGAGGAAACATTTTCACCAACTCCTACTTGTCCTTTCTTGGCCTCTTTCTGCCTTAACCCATTTGCTTAACCTTAAAATGCATATATTGGAAGAATATTTTTTTAAGTTACTTGGTACTTGAATTAATGGTTACCATCACAGTACCAAACCAGACATTTCCAGAGTGATAAATTAAAAATATTATGAGAACACAGGCAGAAGCACTAATAGTATACATATCATTAACTTGAGCTGATAAAATATTAACAGCTTAATTCCTGCCAAATACATTAGATACCTCTTCCAGCACTATGCTAATGTTTGAAGATTATCCATCAGGAACTGACAGTAGTTTAACTTTGGTTTAATCAGTATAGCATTTGTGTAGTTTGGACATGCATAAGGAAGCAAACAATTCAAACAAAAGACAAGGTTTCAGAATTTGCATAATTTTGTATTTTCATAGATTATTAGAATTTGTGGCTCAAATATTTTCATCCCCTCCAAATGATCAAGATTCAGAAAGTCTAAGGAAGAGGAGTAATACACCAAGGCATAGGATGAAGTGATTGGAAAGATTTTTGACAACTGAAGTTAGATGGAGCAAAGAAAATGTGCAATCCTACTGAGTTTCCGTATTTTTTGTTATGATTTATCTTTAAGAAATGTTCCATTATGGCCCACTGGATGGCTCTGCAATCATTCAATCATGGAGAAAGGTTGAATGGAACTGGTGTAAATCAGGAGTAATTCTACTTTTGTCAGTAGAATTACTGAGATGCTGAATTTATCTTTGTGGGACTGAATGAGCATCCTTTTAGATTCCTCGTACTCATCTCTTGATCAAATTCAGTGGCACCTCCCCAGACAATTCACAGTGCCTGTGGGTCAAGTTTCTCTTTGTTTTTATTTGGGATTTTCTCCTCCTCCTAAAGAGATCAGGAAGAGAGGAGGCAGAAAACAGGGAGAATAGGGTTTTTTTCAGACATTGTCTCCTGAAAACAAAAGGAGCTAAAGGACTGAGATTTTATATCCACATCATTTTGAGGTGCAAAACATTAATAGATTTTCTTTTGGCAAAAGTTACTGCAGAGTTAAAAATTGCCAGTCAACTTCCAAGTGTAGGCAGGACAGAACAAAATCTGTGACATCTTCTCCCCAGCTGTTGGCCAGCTGTGGACATTAATAAGAACCCCTAGGCTTAGGAAGCTCAGAAAAAAACTTGGCTTTCTTGAAAACATCCAATGAAAGAAAGTTATAAGATGTTTTATCATGACAACATGAGACTTCTTTGTGACTCCTTCTTCAAAAAGTCTTAAAAGGAGAGAAATCATCCACACACAGATAATTTTATAAAAGCCATGTAGGTGTCAGAAAAATTCTACTAAGATCCTCATTTTCCATACTCAATGCCATGATGTTTTCAGCCACAGAACAAAACATGCTGTCTTGGCAAAGTTTAATTAATACAAATTTTAAGCCAGATTCTGGCATCTTTTAACTGTGCTTCTTCAGGATAGATCTTTACTATACCTTTATACTGAGAGAAGCCTATTTTGCTTTTATAGACTAGGAATTCCACAGGAAAACTCCATTCTTTGTAGATCTTTGAATAGTTGACTGGCATATTTAATCTGTCAGGGGCACTTCCAATCTTTATTGAAACTTGGGATCTGGGACAAATTTGTTAGCCATGTTATTCCCCTTCTGAGGGGAATTTTTATCCCCTTAAGGATAAAAATACAGCTTGATATTGCTGTGGGAAATTCTGCCTGCCTGGAAATGTATTCATACTTGCATGCACCTTGTGTACCATCAGCTCTCAGTAGCTGAACTGAGGTGGGGAATTAAACTAGAGTACTTTGAGAAAATGTATTCCTACGCAGCACAGGAAAAACTGATGAGGTGTATATAGCACAGCTTGTGTAGGCTGGGTAAAGCAAAGCCAACATTTATCTCACTGATATCCTCAAATCAACAAAAGTACATTTATCAGGGAGGATACAGAAAGTAGTAATAATCACTCAACCAAGTTACTATCCACTGTCTGAATTTCTCAAATAGGTTCAAAAGAGAAGGGGGAAAAAAGAAAACCAGTAAATCCCACAGTCATGAGCCAACAGTAAGGGAGTGCATTAACATTAACCTCTCCAAGAAGTGTGCCAAGGCAGCATTCCATCCTTGATTGGTAAAACACATTCCCACCTGTTTAGGCTTAAAGAGATTATATTCTACCTAATGGACGTAGATCGGTCCCTTGTTGTTTTTTGGATTCTGACACCTCGTTCTTTTTATCAGGAATATCACCAAGTAAATATTTCTATTCCTGAAGTTAAATTTAGTTTGTATTTTCCTGTGTACTCTGTGAGACTCTGATAGGCAATCGTTCTTGCCCCACAGGTGAGCTATACACACAGTTCAATTCAACCATGTAAATAATGGCCTCTACTTAAAAGCTGTATTTCATTTAATTTATAGCACATGACACTCTTTTTCAGCCCCACTTGTTAATTGGTCCTATTAGTAGCCTTTTTTTCCTTCATTCCTTTAATTAGCTACATACAAGAGTTTCCTGATTTTTGAGGGCAAAGGGATGAAGTAAAAGCCTTGCAAAATTATCTACAGGTTAATTGTCAGCTTACCCAACCAGCGGGGTCAGAGCTATGCCAGCAGCCTCAGGTGCCACAGTCATGTTTTGATCCAGGACTGTGACACACCACTGTGGGGGTGATGTAGTTGCAAGGAAGAGGCCAAGAGAGGAAACCTGGGGATCCAGGATCTCCTGCATTAGAGCCTTCTCTCCTCTTGTCCAGTAGGCACTTAGTAGGAGCCTTCTGTGAGCTCCCAACTTTCTTCCTCCTCTGAAAGTAGCGAAAAAAAGGGTTTGGTAGGAAAAAGTATCTTCAGCAGGGTGAAACTCTAAGGCTATGTTTGAACAGACTCTCCTTGCTTGTAAGTGGCTATAGAGCACTTAGAGGCTAATTGTCACAGAGAGATCAGAAAGCCTCTCTGAAAACTGTGTCAGCCCCATTTAATTATTTTGCTTCACACTTCAGTGCCTTTAACACAACAGTGCTTGAAGGTCCTCTCTGTGCCCACAGCTGCCTGGGAGAAGAGTAGCTGATTTAGGGGTTGGAGGAGAACTAAAGCAAAGATTCATTATGGTTTCCAAGGCAAGCAAAATAAAATGTAACAGGAACTGTTAAAAATTGCCCCAGTGATCAGCCTTATGATTAAGGAAATGGGCCAGAGAGAGACCAGAAGATGCATCATAAACATTCTGGATTGCTGCTCAGTGATATCTTGCTGCTCACCACCTTCTGAAAGTTGTGCAATTTGAATGCTAGAAAACACTGAGGTGACACAGTTTCTGGTATGGATAACAGCATAGATAAGTTGATATGCTTGGTCATATTTTCATTTTCTCCAGAGCTCTTCTGAGCTGTTATACATGTAGTTCTTCTCAGAGGTGTACTGATAAGAAAATGGCTTTTCTACATAAGTAAATAATGTCTCTGATTTTTTTTCACAGTTATAAAGTGTTGTACATGACTTTGTATTATAGATACAAACATAAAGGAAGTAGGAACCCAAACTCAAAAATCTGTAAAATAATATTAGCCATGATTAATACTAGTTTTGCCAGGGGTTACATTTTCCAAATTCTGTTCTCCATTTTCTAATAGCATTCTCAAATTATACAGCACATTACTCAAACTTCTACTTACACTAACAATAAAATGTAGCATGCTAACATGATATCATAATAATTACTCTTGTTGCTACAACAACAAATGTGTATATATATATGTATATATATATGGAAAAAGAAGCAGGTACTTGTCTACTCTACAGCTGTTTCTGTACAAATCAGCCATTCTGCTATCTGAAATGTTTCTTCATGAGAGAATATAATTGAATCAAATACCATGCTGGCTATCCTAGTCTTTCTTCTTTATGAACAGTATTCTTCTATTGAAAATTGTCATGAATTAGATATGACTTTTTTATGTTTTAATGCTTTAAAACAGTAACAAAATTACAGGTAATTTTTCATCATAATTTTACATTTTCTTTAACTTAATTTTGTTTGCAATTTTGTTATCACACATTTCAACAGTACAGGTTTCCTCAGCATCTCACAGAATTCTCTTTTCATATGTTAAAAGAAAAAAACTTTAATCTTATCATATGAAAAAATATGCTAAATGCAGCTAAAAAGCTGTTACTTGTAGCTAACATTTATGTGATATGCTAACGTAATACAGATATTATACATTATAAGAATTACTTAATAAACATATTACTTTTAGCTCCTAGTTTGTAGGGACCATAGATGTTACTGTAATTTTAAATAAAATGTAATGGTGCACTGTAAAGACTGACTTCCCTTACAGGTAAGTGCATTTATTGTCTTGTCTACTGATAGTTAAAAGTGAAAAAACAAAGGGAAGAGGCTTCCATCAAAAACAGCAATGAAATAATTTCAGGAAGGGGTCTGAGCGTATGATTTTGTGGATCTGGTGAGAACTGAGATATAGCCCAGCAGTCAACCCAGCTCAGGAAAAATCTTTAATGCATAAAATTTTGCTTCAGTATCTAGAAACTTTTCATTTAGTTAAGTGATGTGGCTGATTAAGGTAGATATCTGCCAGTGGGGTGAGGAGAGCTTAGCAGTTTTGCAGGAAAGAGGTGTATTGGTGGCTACAAAGTGCACAGGATTCATTTCTTGCAAATAGGTCCACTCAGGACATATCAGCTTAGTGTAAAAGAGGCTTTAATAACCGCTTGCAAAACCCTGCTCTGCTCCTGGAGTAGTTCTAGAAAAGATAATTTTTTTTTATCTTGTACTAATTCATGACTGACTTGAGTTAAAATATGAATGCTTTAGTGCTCAGAAATGGAAAAAGCAAATATTTAGAAAGACTGGAGAATATCTAAGAAATACACATCCCCCTCCTCCATCTGTCATTGTAACACCCTCATGGGAACATCCACCAGTCAGCCTCACGACAACTGCAGCCACACAGGGGCTGCCTTATGGGATACAGCTCAATTCTGCCCCTTCAAGAATTGTGTGACTACCACAGAAAGTGGCACATGGCTGTGCTTGAGTAGGACCTTGGCAGGGCCTGTTTGCTCCTCCAGGCAAAGGATTAGAATGCTCCCAGGCATTTCTGGATTTTCTTGGGTCTGCACTGCTTACAGTCAGCCCTGAGAAATTCTTGGCAGCTGCAAAGAGCAGATCCTGAGCTGAGAGATGCACATGTGTCCAGAAACAACTGGGTCTGACCCCTCACTGTGCCAGGATTGCACTGTCAGCACATGTGTATGTGTACTAGAGAGAGACTGGGGAGAGAAAAAAACAAAGAGAAAAGAAATCTAGTCTGTTGCATCACTTCACAAGCATGATTTAGTTGGTGGTATGTGAAATCATTGGATTTCTGCTTTATACAAAGGATTGTTGTTGGTGCCAGCTTATCTCATACCTCAGTCTGTGGGAAGATCATATTAGATGCAGAACTGTTATGAATAAAGAAGGCTATTAGCTATTTTCACCTCACCCCCACTCCTCTGCCTCTCCTTTATGCATTTATCTGAAGTACTATATTTCAGCTGCTTCTACAGCCTTTATTTGTGTTGTCTCTTATTTGAGGTTTATTTATCCAGAAGATGCCTTTACATTCCCAAAGGCCTGAACTCTTTTGACTGCTATTTCTGCTGTGCTGGTTGGTTGTTACATGGCTTTAAAGTATCTTCAGCTTTGAAAGAAGCAAAGGAGATGAAAAAAAACAAAAACAAACAAACAAAAAAACCTGTGAGAGGAAGGAAGGTCAAAGTACTTGACAAGAGTCTTTAAAACGGTGTTTTCTGAATAAATATGTTGTTTTCCAAAAGTACCTTGGCCTTGGAATATACACTGTAGGAAATTTCTAACACCAAGGAGCCTATCAAAAGCACTACAGTACTTTGCCACGAGGGTAGAAAACATCCATCCAATAATCATTTCAGGACCAAATCCTTCTCCTCTAAGTCAATAAACACTCAGAGCTTATGAGAATATATTTTGAGGCTGAGAGCAGGTTTTGGACAGGCTTGCAAGAATCTTAGTCATATTGTTATCCATGCGCTCAAAGAAGTGCTTATTATATGGGAAATTTATTTAATCAAGAGGATAAAATGCTACGGGAAAAGTTTTCTTCCTGTAAAAGAAGCACAACAGAGCAAAGCATGGAAATCAATTACTTCTGAGCTTAAAAGAATCGTTACTTCAACTGAAGCAAGTGATAATATTTTAAATGGAAAGCTGTCTGTATTGAACACTTTCCTCCTTCTGATACCTGTTCTGAATTTCTTTCTTTAGTTTGCTGAGGGCTAGCAAGAACTTCACACAGATAAGTAGAGTGAGATGCTTTCTTCTTTACTGCCAACCTTTGGAAACATTTGAAGTTATCCAGCACACACCCATCATTCCTGCTGGATTGACATCAGCAGTGCAAATACAGGCCTGCAGCATCACAGGAAGAGTTTATAGGGTGCTGATTACCCGGGAGAAACTTTCTTTCTATTAGAAACAACAGAAAAACAAAATTACTGGTGCTACAGTGAGTTTTTAGCGCTTGATAGGTGGTGCTGGTTGGGAAATAAAAGGGCAATTTTTTATTACAATCCCAGTTCTATATTTCCCAGTTGTCACAGCCTCAACACCAAAGCTTTTAATGATTCATAGGTACCAAGATTAAGAAGGATTCACTGTGTATCAGCATGTATGCAAACAGTGTCTCCTCGCACAGCAGGAAATTCTTTCTATACTGTCAAGAAAGTGCCAAAGAGTGAAAGCAAACAGGCTCCATAAATCCTAATGCAAATAAAGACAGTTTCAGTTGACAATCGAGTTTCCCAAGTGACAATTCTGTGACAATTATAATGTGGCTGTTACAGAATATTATTCATTTTAATGAAGATCCCTGTGACTCCCTATGCTGAAGAGAGATGCATTTCCCATTTGCACTAAACAAATACTGTTACTGTAACATGTCCTGTGACCTGTGCAGAGTTATTGCATGGATTTCACTGGGAGCAGACAGCCTATCCTGAGCCTGATATATAGGATGAACTATATATCACAAAATCTCAGAATGGCTGAGTTTGGAAGGGATTTTGGAGGTCATCCGGTCCATCACTGTTCAAGGAGGGCCACCCAAAGCAAGGTGTCCAGGCCCACATCCAGGCAGCTTTTGAAGATCTCCAAGGAGGAGATTCCACAGGCTCTCTGGGTAGCCTGTGCAATTGCTCCATCACCCATACATCACAGAAGTGCTTCCTAGTATTCAAAGAGAACATCCTTTGCTCCAGTTTGTGCCCCTGCCTCTTGTCCTGGCACAGGACACTGCTGAAAAAAGCTAGATCCCTCTTCTTTGCATACTCCCTTCAGGTATTTATACACACTGAGAACATAGCTCCTTATCTTCACCTTTCCCAGCTGAATAGTCCCAGCTCTCTTAGCCTCTCATCATAGGAAAGGTTCTCCATCGCTTTGATCATCCTAGTGGCTCTCTGCTGGACTCTTTCCAGTGCATCTATGTCTCCCCTATCATCTTGCACATAATCTGTGTGATGATCTTTCTTATTATGCCTTGTATCACCTATTTGATGTGGTCATATGTACACTGTACCTATCCTGGTCTCAGCTCTGTAGCCTTACTCTCACCTCTGTCAAGGCAAAAGAGTTAAGACCAGCTCAAAATGCTGAAGTAGGTGCCTGCCAGGCCAGACATCAAATGAAAAAAATGTGGTTGTGGTGTATGAGAATGGTTGCTCAACTGTTTTTAATATATAGTTCATTCACTTTTACAGGAGAATAAGTGAAGCAGACAGTATAAGCAGTCTTGAAAAGACTGAAAAATACAACTTTGAGACTTTTAGAGAAAAGATTTATGGGGTTTCAACATTTTAGAGAGATAAAACAGCCCAGAGATCTGAGTTATGGCCAAAATTAAACGAACATAATGTTGCTTGACTAGCCCCATGGGTAGAATTGTCCACACCATAAAATCACCTTGGCCCAATCCAAAGCAGGCCAGAACCTGCAGGAGAGAAGACACTGACAATGCTTTGGTTATGCCATGCTTTGGGTTTGCTGGTGAGCAGGGCAGAAGTGAACACTGAGATGGCATAGGTAGACATGCTGGACATGTCATCTCCAGTGTGTGTTGGAGATGAGGAATTGAGGGTTGAGATCAAGCTGAGCTTTCTATGCTTGTCTTCCCTTTCATCGAATGATTATGGCCAATGTTGTCTACAGATGCTGTCAAAGTACCAGTTAGGGCTGCCAGGATTCCAGAAGGTCAGCCCTTATCACTGCACCACACTAATCAGATGGAAGCTCATACAACTTCCAGAAAAGAGAGGAAAACCTTTCCTCATATCTACTCTTTTTTTCTTTTTTTTTTTCCATAGGATCAAGATTTGATTTGGATTTACTGTAAAGCTGAACAGTGTAGTCAGTAATAGATGGGGAAAAAACAACTACAGCGGTACTTCTATAACAGTTTGCAAGTCATGGATGACCTCTTTTTTACTTTTCTCTGTCAAATAATGATACTGTGTTGTGGCTTTTTTTTTTTAATTAAAAATTTATACTATAACATTTTGTAAAATTTCCCAGAAATATCTTCTTCAGTATGCTTTCTGCAAATTTGTATATGTAATCTGTGTTGACTGGAGAACAAAAGCAAACATTAATTCCTCACTGCATCTCTTTTTCAGTCTCTCCCTTTCTCACCTCAGTCAAGATACCATTGTGAGTCACAATGCCTCCTTTAATGCTTCCACATGAAGAGAAAGGGTACTTATCCAAAAATGAGGATTTTTACCCCTCTGGACCCCATTTGTGATTGTAGAGAGAGATTTGGCTGGGAAACCTAGTATGTGGCTGTAGTTTGCAGCACATCACATCAGCTGCATCCAAAATCTCACATCCCATATCCTGTACCCTACATCACATCACATCCTGGCTGCATCTTAGTGAGTTTATTGGGAGGTTTTCTACAGTGAGGTCAGGTGGAGAGGTAATAAACTGCAGATGAAGCTGATCTTGGTGTTATGGATGATCTGGTTCTTATGATGCCATGGGGATTGGCTTTGTTTTTCCCAGCAGAGCATGGCATTGAAAAGACAGTCAGAGGCTTTCATCTATTTTTCCAGTAGTAGTAGGTAAGACAGACATATATATACCCAGCTAAGGCAATATAGTGGGGAGCATTAAGTGTGTGGCTAATTGTAATTACAATTACACAGGCCTATATAGTAAAATCATTTCCCATTACCTTTTATTCTGGTCCAGTGGCATGCTGGTAAACTTGTGATTGTTCTTGTTCTTGGCATTAAGGTCTCTGTAGATCAGGTGTGCAAGGATAGGACTATTCATACTGGATTTACACTTGTCCAAAGAAATGCTTTTCTATGGAATGGCTTTGATAGGCTGGTTGGGTACGAAGAAAAATTCTGTTAAAATGTAGAAATAACTTCTTTTTTTTTTTTTTTTTTTTTTTAATAAAATAATTACACTATACCCTGAAATCCTGTCAAGCAGGCAGCACCAAGTACATGACATTTGAATGAGCAGCCTTAGAGAGTTCAAAACTCCTCTGCTCCCCATTAGGAAGAAAAGTTCTTTTTTGCTTCTAAACCATCCACCTATCACAGCTTCTTTTACATCTAAAAACCAATAATCATAACTTTGTACAGCCCATTCATATAATACAGGCATAATGTTCCAGAACTATACAATGGAGTAATCACTTAATTTCAGCTCTTGGATACTGAACACAAGCAATGTAAAGAAGAACAATCACTACATTGCAGTTTAGGGCTACACACTATCCTGCAATTGAGGTAGCAGCTCAGGGTTTTGTGACATTGCCTGGGTATTGCAACAAATTGTGCTGCAAAGTAACACATGTGAAGCACAAATGAAAAACATTCAGAAGTGGACAAACATGACTGAAGGACAGTATTATTAATTGCAGTGCAATTTCAGCTGAGTCACAGTTACCAGCTGTAGGACTGCCAAGAGCAGGACAGACAGCAGCTCCATATATCATGAGCAGGGGATTAGTCAGAGCAGATATCATGGTGGAGAGCAAACATTCTAATGTGATCTATGTTGTAGTGTTGTGCAGGAGGAACAAAAGGGTGGAAAAATGCTCTAGACTCCAGAATTAGCCCTTCCTCCACTAAGTCACAACGAATGGAGTTGTAGATAATATTACATAGCATAATGCTAGGAGTAGTTCTTAAATTGGTCTGGTGTCAACACTTTAGATTTGAAGTGTTTCTGGGGAAATTATTCCAGAGGGAAATTGCAGTGAGTTACAGAGACAGCTGTCGTTGGTCTTACAAAAAAAAAAAGCCATGGAGAGAAACCTTAGTGTATCAGGATACTAGCTAGGAACCAGGTCGGAGGGAACATATGAGACGAAAGGGTCAGAAAAGGCATAAAAAGGCATATCAAGTTATGTAAATCAAAAGCAAATTCTATTTTCTACCAGAAAGGTAGACAAATTAATGGAAAAGTGATGAAAAAAGGTCCCGAACCAGACCATGTAGAATACAAGAAAAGGACAATATCTTTCTGTGTTTGCATAGGTATGTTTTACACATCAAATCTTTAGTTCTCAGTTTATTTCAAATTCAAAAACTGGTGATAAAAAAGAACTACACTTCAGTGATGTGTGTGTGTGTGAGTGTATGCGTGTGTAAAAGCATACACACATACACATCCATTGTTTACTTCTATATGATGTATACTTCCATATACTCTTAAGAATCATTTGCTGCCTGAACCCTGCCTGTGCTCTGGCTGAGATCTCATCCGTGGCAATAAATCTATCCCATACAGATCTAATCTTGTCACTGAAGAGAGTATTATTCTCACTGATGACACTGAGGTTAGCTTCTAGTTCCAAGTGAACAGATAGTTGTTTTATCAGTTAAATCTATGACTCACTAGAAAAGTAGTTTTCAGGTGTACTTTTTCCATGCAGCAGAAATACTTCAACATGTATTTTTCTGAAGTATTCTAGGACATTTTACAGACTGTTTAAGCTGTATGCGTTACATTTTGTCATGTTACATTGCTGCAAATCCACACTTAGTCTATTGATTTCAGTAAAATTAGACCTCTGGAGCATGTATACAGACTCTTTAGCTTTTATGTTTTTCACTTGAGAATAACATGGGTTTTTTTACACATTATTTCTTTAAAAGAATTCCTAAGCATGTCATAAATCTTTCTCATAAATATGTGTATATGGTGAACAAACTCCAAAGCCAACTGGTAAATGTGCCATTTTTGATCCTGAATTTTTCTGAGAAGTATGCACAGAGGGTTTTATTAGTAAAATATTACAGGAACAATTGAGGCCAGCTACTTGTGGAATTTATAAAGAGCACATAAAATGTACTTTGTTTCTTTCAAACATGTAAGACATCTGAAGCCAGCTCTGTCAATCTTTCCATTGGCTGTACAACTGCAGAAAGTGTACAAAACATCAGCTTTTGCAACAACACTGATTCAAGAAACCCTTCTCCATCCGAGTTTTTCCTTTTTTTTGTTCACATCCCTACTCTTCCACCCATAACCTCACCAGTTACAGGCAACAACATGTGGACTGGGACAAATTTAACTGGGAAGGGTTTGGCTGCTAATGCTGTTCCAAGTGGCACGGCCAGACTTTCAAGCTTGTGAAGTAAATTCTGAACTGCCCGTAAAATGCAACTAGCAATAGTTGCATCTGAGCAGCCTTCATCTGACAGCAGCTAAGTCTTGAGGGCTAAGAAAAAGATGGGTGAATGCAAAGTAGGTGGCAAAAGAGAGAGTTTCTGAGAAGGGAAGTGTCTCCCATAGTGGATGCTGCCCTACAGTGTGAGAGATATCAGTACAGGAAGGGAGCCTGGCAGCCATGGACTCCTGGCTGAGGACACCAGATGCACTACTGCCATAAATCTATTAAATATTAAAGAGCGAGCATTCACACGGCAGTGGAAAAGCAACATATTGATTGAGTCATTTTGATGCTCCTCAGAGAAGGGCTTTGTGATATGACTTGCAAAAACAATACACTCTTCCCTCCTGTTTACTGCAAAGGAAAGTAACAGAAGGAGACTCCAGTGTGAGCGCAGAGCCACAGCAGCCATCATACCAGCTCTCATCCTTGTGCCAGCACCCGGATGTCAGCAATGCCCCAAGCCTCTTACAGATTGCTTTTGGCAGCTCCATGGTTATCATGTGCTCCCTGCATGCAAACAAAAGCCTTGACATTCACTTGGGGGCTGTAAATGGCCTGCTGTTAATATCATAACATCTGCGGGGTAAAACAGGCGGTGTATACATATTTTTTCCCTTCCTTAGGATGCTGTAGAGAGTGAGGATTTTTCACAATGGAAAACTGGGTCCCTTGATTATGGTTTATTCCTTTGGGTATCTAAGCAACTGTTTGCTGCATGTGGACCTTGACCCTTATGTAGGTTCACAAACTGATGAGGGAGAAACATTTTATTCCAAACCATTCAGTTCAATTGGAGCACATTACATTTGGCTGGAAATAACAGCTTTCATCACCAGCTGGTTGGTAAATGAATTATTACAAAAATATAATTACAGTATGCTAGTAAAAGAGGTTGATGCCATTATCAAACTTTACCACTTCAGAACAGTCATTTTTATGGAGGTACAGTAAATAATAAGTACTGTTTTACTGGATGTCTTTTGTTTTTAGCAGTAGCAGAGTAATTTATTTCTAACATACACCTAAATTTAACTAAAACCACACTCAAGCAGTATACTGTACTCTTCCATTTGAATAATATGCATTTTTCTATGGCGTGTTCTTTTTTTCATTCTTTAATATGGCTTGAAGCTAGAATCTTGGTAGTCAACATGATAGACGATTTAGAAAAAAAAAGGTTCTAATCTTCTGTTCTTAAGCCTTTAAGATTGAAAAGGCTGACTTACTCTGGAATTTAAAAAATTGTGTCATTCTCTAACATTTCCATGAAAATTAGGAAAGAATCTACTTTGTATTATACTGGGCAAACTCCCTTTTCAAAGACATGAAAGATGGGCCTGAATAATAACTGCAGTATCAAATTCTACATTTTTTGAATGGTTCATAGAATAGTTTAGATTGGAGGAGACCTTAAAGATCAACTAGTTGCAAAATCCCTGCCATGGTCTGGTTGCCACCCACCAGATCAGGCTGCCCAGGATCCCATGCAACCTGGCCCTGAATGCTTCCAGAAATAGAGCATGCACAATCTCTCTGGACACCCTGTTCCAGTGCTTCACCACTCTCCAAGTAAAAAATCTCTTCTTAACATCCAACTTAAATTTCCTCTCTTTTAGTTTACAGCCATTCCCCTTTGACCTATCACTATCAGCCCATGTAAAAAGTCAATTTCCTTCCTTCTTGTAAGCTCCATTCAAGTACTGGAAAGCTGCAGTGAGGTCTCCCCAGAGCTGTCTCTTCTCCAAATGAAACAAGCCCAAATCCCTCAGCCTTTCTTCACAGGAGAGATGCTCCAGACCCCTGATCATCTTCATGGCCCTCCTCTGGACTGCTTCAACAGCTTCACATCCTTCCTGTACTAAGTGCTCGAGGCCAGGATATCGGGGATTCTTCCAGATTGTAAGACATTTAACACCTGGAATATATCAAGCCAGTCAACAACTGTCCCTTTCTTGCTCTATTTGATTGCATGTTCTCCTCTACTTTCCCCATGTCCCTTCATTCTGCTCACTAAAAATAAATAGCTTTTCTTTTGATAATTGTCAGATTCTCTAACTCTTTTTCAGTTAGACTCAAAACATATTTCTCATAATTGTTCCATTCCATAGTAGTTACAACAAGGCTTGGGAATTTGGAATTAGGTTCAAAACTAGCTCTGTGAAGCAGTAGCAGATCTCTCCACTGTGAATATGTTCTTGAAACCCAATTAAGAAAAATTTTATTTGTTCCAAGATTGTTAAAATAGCCATTCACTCTAAAATAATATTGCAAGTTTCCTTACACTATGGTAAACTGAGATTTTTAAGTCTACTGTTACTTTGTTTTCCAGGATAATTGTTAAGTATCATTTACAGAATGGTTATTCACACGTATTGCTTAGATTTCTTTTTTCTTTCTTTCTTTTTTCTTTTTTTTTTTCATAAATTATTCATCTGCCAAATTTCAGTTTTACAAAATGCTTCCTTTATTTTTCTGTGCCAGTGCCCCCATGATCAAACACAGTAGTTCGCAACTGTCCTTTGTGCACCTAAATGATAGACTTTTCCTTTTGTGCCCCAGCCTTTGTGCACTACCTTGCACTATTCAAGTGAAAATTAGTGTTCTGCATGTGATTCTCTCAGGGTTTTTGTTGTGTCCATGAGTAAAAAAAAAGTTACCAGACTCCATGCATGCCTCAGGCCACTTTGAAAATGTAGCTCAAAATCTTCCTGTTTTTCTTAAATTCTCCTTTGTCTTTTCTGAATGGCTCTTAATATTTTAACTTTTTTGTTTGTTTGTTTTGTTTTGCTATGCTCTGTTTCCAGCTATACTGCCAAAAGGAAAAACCCTAACTTCCTCACTTAACTCTGTCAAAAATACTTCCATTTTGACATGAGTAAGTAGCCTCTGTGGAGGTAGATTAGTTACCTTCTCATAACCATTCTCATCTCAGAGAAAGTCAGTCCAAAAATCAGGTTAATCTAGCCAGGATCTCTTTTCTGTATATCAAACTCACTATCCACTATTGGCAGTACTGGTGGAGGAGGGAGGAAGGGAAACTGAAAAGGAGCAGATATCCTGATAAAACAGTCTATTTAAGGCAACATTAATTGATTCCTAGATATAGGCCCTGAGAATTACCCAGCTGAAGGAGATAGAGCCAGAGAACACTGTTTTTGGCATTTTCCCTCTTGCTTCTCCTCTTCCTCCTGGCCAGAACCAACCTTCAGGCAAAGGAGAAACAATTTTGTAAAGGTTAGAATGAACAGCCTCCTGCAAAGCCCACATCTGCCAGCTGACCCGGCTCCCCTCTGTTAGTCTTATGATGATCCTAATACAGTGAGTCAGAAACCAGTTTTTCTTCAATTCTTGATATAAGCACTCAACTTGTCTCTGTACAGGAGATAGCTTAGCAGGACCCAATCTCAGGCATTTCAGGGCATTCTTTGATGCAAGACAATAGCAGAGGCATAAACAACCTGTCCACAGCCACACATTTAATTGAAAGCTGTAACCTGCTTACTAAGATTGTTGCTATTACAATTTTAATTAACCTCTGCACTTTCTGCAAGCTATTTCATCTATGGACTGAATTAAGCAGTTCTCACTCCCATCATAACCTGCCCACTCCCAACCCACACACCTCTGAAATGACTTAGCTTTGTGTGGAGGTGGCACAAGGTGCCAGTCTGAGATCTGGACTGCTGAAATGTCTGCAGTCCTGGATATACAGGTTACAGTTTGACAAAAGATGAATCTTCATTTTCTTCTTTATATCTCTTTAGGTTCAGATCTGGAATTGTAAGCCAACTGGATGTAAAAACTCTTCCATTCTAAGAAAAATCACCTGAATTAGAGGCAGTAGACAAAGAGGGTAGAAAATATTTGTTTTTCTTTTTCCGCTTACCTCTCCAGAGATAGAATTTCTCCTTCTACTGCTGTTTGTCATGTTCATTACATCTTCATGGACTCCATCGGTTTCCCGTGTCAGCCTCTCTACTAGCCTAGGAAAAAAACAGAGAAAGAAACCCCTGTCACTCCTCTTTTTGAGGCTTGTAACTCCTAATATTACATGTCTATAATTTCCAGACTGGCCCCTTTACATTGCAATGCGAAGATTGACTGCTCTACACCATTTAATATCAGTGAAACTACAATCCTTGCCACTTTTGATCAATCAAAATACAAAACGACATCAGAATTTTTTAGTATGCAGTCCAGCTTGCATTAAAATCAATGGGAGTTTCCCAGTCAGTCATGATGGGAGCTACATCAGACCTCCTAGAGTGTAAAAATTACAATTTTCATGCTCAGATGATTCCAAAATAGCAGATTTGCTCCAGCTTTTGAAAACTATACAGCCCTAGACTGAAAATATGAAATTATTATGGCTACATTCTGATATGGGATTCTGAAACATGAACAAAAGATGTTTTCAAACTTTTGCATCCATTTCAGGAAAATAACTTTAAAAGAGTCACATTTGCTGGAGTATTTCAGGGAAAATGACCTTTTTTAGCACAGATAATAACATGTCCAAGTAGGTGACACTGCTGATTAAAAATGATCATTGCTCTTAACTACCATGAGCTGGATGACTTTCTTCTCTCCCTCTGAATGGATGACAATTTTTCTGCCTCAGTGGCCATAAAGCAAAGTTATGTTCTAGGGAAGGACAGTCCATCCCTATTCCACCATCCTCAGGAAAGAGAAAACTTGTTGCCAGCAATAGCATAGCATCCTGTCCTCCCCAAGATTGGAAGGGGCTCCAGGTTTGGCTGGCCTTCCCCATAGAAGTAGCACTGTCCTACATGATGCAAACTGGATGATGGGAAGTGCAGAGCCAATGCCTAGAGCCAGTATTGTAACATTTTTCTTTGGTTTCTGATTCTGTCTCTTTCCAGGGAGATACAGATATTTCTCCTTTGATTCTATTCATTTTCACAATGACTTAAGCCACCTGAGAGGCACTCAGGACACCAAAGAGTGCATGTGGCTCTTTGGTTCAGCTGCATTCTAGCCAGGCAAGGAAATAACTCTGACAGAGGAGGATTTGGGGGATGGTACACAAAGAAGAACATCCAGAGGCCCATTCCAAACCTGATTAGAATTTCTTAACAAAAGATGAAAGTTCTTTAATCATTCTTCAAGGTTAAGAGGTTCACATTTTATTCCCATGTGCTCTGACCTTCCCTAATTAGCATGTTGTTGGTATTTCACATATGAAATATGAATAAGCTATTCGTTATCACCACAGCCATTATTCTTCTGAAAGCTACCAGAAAGAAAAAGTTGCTTCTTTTCATAGGAGACAAGGTCAATCTACTCTATTAGCTGACTAAAATTGAATAATGTATGAACTGTTTTTCACAGTAGATTTCTCAGCTGGACAGGTGATAAGAAATGAAGAAATGCATACCCGTAATGATGGTCAGCCAGCAAAGATAATCTATTACTTGGAAATATTTTTACTGTGATACATTTGCTGCCTCTACCTATTTGATACCTGCAGTATCATTGGAACGAGTGGGTCTTTGCAGATAGGAAGCTGACTGTATTATCTCTTCATTTCAATTCCTTCTTTTTAAGGAAGTGGGAGTTTTGATGCAGTCCATACCTGGCAGTGAAGATAGATCAGGAATTTTATAGCTGGAAATATTTTTTGTGTCTGATGGTTGGTATCAGAAAAATCTCCACTCAGTGCCTATGTTTTTAGTAAGCCTGCTGCTCTATGTACAGAGAGGTAACAGCTTTCATTAGGTGACCTAAAACAGTTGGAAAAAATAGATGAATCCTTGGCATAAGAGCCTTTCTGGAGGTTACAAAACAAAGCTCAACTTCACTGATGTTTGTCTTCAGGCCTGAGGAAGTTCATGTGTGCCAAAAACCTTGTCTGCTTTCTCCAGCTGTATTGCTTCACTCAGAATTCTCTCTTACCTCTCACTTCAAACCTTGCCTTGATACATCCTTAGGGTATCACAGCACAACAACATTACTGCTAATTATATTAACTCATCTCACATAATGAGAACTAATGAGAATTCTGCCATACTGAAGACAGGTCGGGAGCATAGTTCAGCACCAAAGACATTCTTGGCATTTCTTAGCCTTTTTTTGTTCAACGTTCTTTCTATGTAATTTATCAACTTTGTTGTTGAACATACATATGGAACACACACACACCGATTTCTTTCTCCGCTTACCAGTGATGAAGTTTTGTACTTCTGGGTCTATTCTAGGAAATGGATTTCATATCAAATAATTGCATCATTGCTTATCCATGTCTTTGCTTCTAAAACTAAAGTGAAAATTGTTTATTTTTCATAGAGGCTGTTTGCTTAGTATCATCTATATATGGCCCAAATTAGTACCTCCCTAATATCAATGAAATCTGAAAAAATGCTTGGTTTACAAGGCAACCTTCAGATTCTTTAATGGCAAAACCAAAATAATTCCAATCTACAGCATGATGTAAAATTTTACATCTTTTTTTCCAAGTATCTCTTCCTGATTAAAAAAAAAAAAAAGAAGAACAAAAAGCAAGAGAGAAAATTAATATTGTACAATATAGCATATGTTCAGTTCCTTAATCACACATATTCTTTAATAATTTAGCCACAATGTATGTATAGTGGCTTTATATCTTAAAAAGTGACAATGTATGAAAACTCAAGTCTAGAATCATAACACATACATTCTGTATTTTAAGTCTGATAGGTGAGATTTGTGATGCTATCAGAAATTTTAGATTCTTCCTTAGATATATATCTTATATCCATCTATTTCTTATATCTATATCTTATATCTATATCTTATATCACTTCTATTCAAGTAAGCAGATGAGGAGTAAAGCTGAGTGTCAGTAGCAGGAGTTCCCAAATAGGATTTGAATATTTGCATTACATGATCAGTTCAGACAGATATGGGGCCCACATACACAAACAACACCATCTGAAAACTGAAGCCATTCTTCTCAGATAGCTTTGCTCTCACAAAAAATGCTGACCTCAAAAGAGTTTGACTGTACTTTATCTCTAGTTACATTCACTGTACTGTTGCAGCATCTTTGCTTTGATATAAGCACACCATTTCCATGTAACATCAGTATGGTTTTTGTGGAGCACTTTAAAAACTGAACACTTGTTGACTGACATGGTTTGTCTATGTCTCAGATCTGTGATCCTTTCATGTACTTTTGGCTAATCAGGAAACCACAGCTAATGAAGGCAAGAGAAGTATCTGTTTAGTGCCTGCATTGCTGCCCAGAGAAAGGTTGCCATACGTGACTCATTAGCCTATCGCATTTAGCAGCACTGATGTAATGCCTCTGGAGAAGGCACATTTTCCTGAGGAAAAAGAAAGAAATAAGTTTTTTGTGTTTGTTTTTGTTTTTTTTTTAAACCACACTTTATCCATGTCCAATCTCAAATACAATCGATTGCTATGTGTGGGATTCACATTCAACCCTATTTTGATTGAGAGCTACCTTCCATGCAGCACAAGCTCAGAGCTGTTTCATGGTGAAAGGGCAAGTAATACACAAGCTGTACAAGCATATATCTTCATGTATGCACTGAGCAGTTAGTTACCTCAGATGAAGTTAGTGAGGTTACATGCACAGATGTGTTAGTCTAAGACATAGCAATATATCACCCATTCTTAGTTATTGCCTACAAATAAGAACAAATGGAAATGTGCATGAGAAGAACTTATTTCCAGTAAACTTCCATGCAAATGCTGTTCAGGCTGACTACAGCAGTCATATATGCACAAAAAATCTAAAATGCTTGATCTCTCCAAAATTCTTTAACATTTGTTTCAAAGTGTTTTGATTTTGGAGACATAATAAACCGTTTCAGTTCCAAAGATTTTCTTCTCTGTCTTTTTTCTGCATTGCCCTAAATACAAACATAAACTTACTGATTTCATCAGAGCACATTATTAACACAAATCCTCTCTATCTATGGAAGTGACTCTACATATGAAAGTCTGCTATCACTACATTTTCTCATGCCTTTCTATCTCTGCAATCATCCATCTATGGCTGAACAGTTTAAGGTCAGCAGAAAGTAAAATCTTTGAAGGTAATAAAACTGTAAACCCACACTGAGGATTTGCTTAAATCTACCCTGAAATTCCATTGTTTCCCATATCCTTATGGATATGGGTTGGATATGGATTATGGCTTGCATGTAATCTAAGTGCTATCCTAAAACCATTAGTAGTCATTTCACAAGTGATCTTTAATGAAAAACAACCGTAATTCTTGTCTGTATGAAGGATAATCATAAATCAAAAACTCACTTTAAATTCTTCAGGTCAGATTTGCTAAGTCTCCCCTTAACACATTTCTCATTATGAACTTCATCATTAATTTCTGTAAAAGGGAAGGCTATGTGACATGAGGCAAAATGGTGAAAGCAGCATTTTCCAGTCTGCAGCACTTACACCTTTTAGATGTTTCTCGTCTTAAATGCTAAATTAATGAAAACATTCTTACAGAAGCAAAATAATTCTGGAATATTTGCAACGGAAGAAATGGGGAAACAAGTTGGATGTTATGGACAGAAATAGGGTTGAGCCAATTCCTCAAGGCTTGCCTAGAAAGTTGTTACAAAGGTGATGCTGTTTTCTGCGATGCTAATGTCCAAGCCTGTGACATCTCAAGTGTCTTTCCATGACAACTAGACATTAAGATCCTTTGCTTTCTTGATAAGTCAGGTGACGATATTTTAGCAGTGAAGTCAAGGAATTTAAATTGGACATATCTGAAGTAAAATGTGATATCCATCTCTTTCGGTGGTGGTGGTGATTTCTTCCTGGCTATATTAGTGGAAAGTTAGGATCATAATTAAGTGTCATAATTTCTTGTTTAGAAGTAGATTAAAACAAACTGCCTTTTTCCCCAGGGCAAGTAAACCTGAAAAATATTTTTGTGTCCCTTTGAACCCCTTTATGAAAAAGGTTTTTCATTTTGCATGTAGAAGAGCAAGTTCTTCAAGTAGCCCTTGTAAGAACTGTATTAAGACATCTGTGAAAAAATATGTTGCATTATTTTATCAGCTATGTATACTTAGGGTAAGAAGGATAAGACGATCAAAAGTTACACTGAGTACTCCCAGGATCTGAGTTCCTAAACATCCTGATGAAGAAGCTTGCCAAATGCCCCCGTCTCCTTTACGTCTTGTATTGCTGATGGTCTTTTTCACAGAAACAAAATGTTTTGGTCAGGAGGAAAACCGTAACAAGATTCACATGGCAATTTTACTCAGAACTCTGACACAATTTTTAAACTATTTTTCACTGAAGAAAAAAGAAAAAAAAAGAAGCTTTTTCTTGAGTTTTTGCTTATGCCTTTATAGATAGTGATATTTTAAATGAAAAATAGCATTAACTTTAAAGTGAAAAAGGGCATTATGTATTATGGCCAATTCTATTCTGTTATGCATCTACACAGCTGAAGTACTGTTCCCTCTTACACCTGTTACAAGAATAGCAATTTGTAATGATGAGATTAAAAAAAAAAAAAAAGTTAAATAAAAAGTCCTGCAATGCAATAGCTCACCCATACTAGCAATAAAAATGGCTCCAGGGTGCAAGAAATAGCAAGCAGCAGACGAAACACACACTTTCCTCAATGAGAATCACTTTCAGCTGAAAAGATATGAAACATGCTTTCATCACTGTCAGGACTATTAAAGAAACCTTTAGTGACCTGAAGTGAATTGAATCAACACTTCTTGAGAAGATATCAGCCTATGCAGGAGGTTGTAATAGACTGACTTCTATTTATTTTATGTTTGAATGTTTTCTAAACCAAGAAAAATCCGAGTGTGATTACATGAGAACTGAAGTATATGATAAGGAGAGCAGGTGCTGCTGTGACCAGTGCTCAGAGCTCTAATTAACAGCTGGCATGTTTTTCTTAATCTGCTTGAGATATCAACCTGCTAAGCTGAAAAAAGTTCCACTGAGCTCCAAGAATACTGGGTGCATAACTCATTACTCCTTGTGGTGTGAAACGCTAATTTTAAGTGCTATTCCTCGCTGTCTAAAGAATGCTGCTAGTTTAAACGCTTGCAAATCAGACAAAGTGGCATTTTTGAATGGATGTTTTAAAAAGGAAATATTCGTGTTCTAGCTTCAAATACTTACAAGGAAAATCCTGAAATGTAGGTCACATAGAGTTTGGCTTGGAGCTTCACAGAAACAGGACAACGATCCTCTTTTACTGTGAAAATTAATTGGAACTGAGATGTGAGCACTGAGACTAACAACACTTTTGAGCAGTGGGTAACAGTCAGCAGAGGAACTCTAGACAAGGAGGATATAGCAGCACCATTATAAGAATTTCTTATAAGGGCACAGAAAGATTTGCCACGGATGATTCAAATGTCATTCTCTTAGCAAAGGAAACATTTATTACTTTTAAACTGAACACAGGTGCAAATGCCAGCATGGTGCCACAGAAAAGCACTATCAAGCTTGAGAGAAAGGGAAATAGCTGATTCATGCTGGGAGAAAATATCTGCCTGCCCTCTGGCAGGTGATGAGGAGAATATAGGGATAAACCTTTCATGGAAGATGGGACAGGGTATATCCACTCAAAGGCTTCACACTGTAATTTATGTCTAATTTGATGAACATATAGAAATGGAAACATTTCTATGTGATCTAACTTTGAAGTTGGTCTTGCTTTGTATGTGTGGTTGGACCAGATGATCTCCTGAGTTCCCTACCAAACTAAATATTTTCTATGATTTTATGCTTATCTACAGGTAGATTTTTTCTGTTAAATATTTTTCCTCTTTCAAAGCATCTGTGAAGTTCTGCCTGAAGCCTTCAGAAAGAGAGCAGTCTTGTGTGTGCAGTTCGCAACTCCCATGAGAGAGGCTGCCACGTGGGCTGAGTTTGGCACCCATGATATGTCTCAGAAATGGATAGACATGCCTTTTGATGTACAGTCATAGCAACCATAAGTGATTATGTGGTTTGTGAGGAAAAAATGCTATCACAAGCATATGAGTGAGAAAACATAGAGCAGTTTTGTGCAGAGTTAAAATAATTGAGTTTATTCTAATTAAATATCCACAGACAGAAATAAGCTGCGTGAGAGAGGTGGGACAAGTTAGAGCCCAGTAGAAGGGCTGTCATCCTCCACAAGCCTTCTTCCAGAAAGAAAGAAAGGGAATTAAAACTCATTATAATTGTGAACTGTGAAAAAAGTGTGACTGATCTAGCTGCTCATGCCAGGAACTTGTGACACCCTGCAGCCCTGATCCCTCAGCTGTGTGGTTGTGGGACCTGGCTGAAGGCACTGCAGCTTCTCTCTATGCACTGGTCTGGTTTAATTTCTCCAGAATCAGGGCATAGCAAAGGATTTAAGATCCCAGGATTTACAAACAATGAAGCAAAGGCTATGAATGTATGGGAGGTCTGTGCTGCACAAACCTGTCTTCAAACATCTTGCTTTAATGCCCTCCTAGTTCTGACAGTACATATGGGAGGCTATTTTAGGATATAAATACTTTTTTTTTTCTTCTCTTTTTCAATGCAATAACTGAGAACGGTATTTATACACAAGCATAGAAAAGTACACTGAAGAAGCTTAAGTAAGTGAAAGTCTGATTAGCAAACAAAACAAAACAAAAAAGTGAAAAGCAAACAAATAAAACATTAGGTTGCAGTTTGATAGGTGAGATGTGAATAGAAATTGTGAGAGCCACAACTGATGGAAAACCTTGAACAAAATAGCTAAGGCTTTTAGTACAAGGTTACTAGGCTAGCCTGTTCCTAGCATCTATAATGGATTGATGGCAGAGACTTTATTATGACAAATGATTTGCTTAGAGGCACTAGATAATGTTCCATAATCTGGAACAAAATATAATGTGAAGGAGGGCATGCAAAAAAAAAAAGCTGTAAATACCTGTATTATTGTATATAAATATTTATAAGCCTGAAAAATTGTAGCTCAATGCATCATCCTATGCATAGGTGTATTATAATACTGCATTAGTCATGAAACAACAGAAATAGAGTGCCGTCCCCTGTACTCCACATATTTATACTATAATAAATAGGTATAAAGAATTTGTGAAGGTTAATTGTTCTGCACATCTTTAGAGATTTTGGCCAGTAGTTATGTCATTTAATTCTGCAGAAACAGATATTTCTTGTCAGACACATCTCTCAGGTTCAGCAGGGAATTTCTGTTTTAAGAAAATAGCAAAACATCCAGCGTAGCTACTAAGACATACAGACTGTTCTAAATCAGTTGGAGAAGGGTCTTGGGTGGCATTCCCCCATTTAACTGTGAGCGAAACAAGAGGCTTTTCTGGGGTGACTTGCTTGGAGAGGAATATTCTCTCAGTCTAGATCCAATAATCTGTAAAAATTCAAGTTTCTTCAAAAAGCATGTGGAAAATCCATACTCACTCCCTTACTCTCCCTGAACTGACTTCTTCCTCAGCTGTCTGATGACTACCCACTGGTTAGGTTATTGGTTTTCTCTTTCTCACCCATGAGATATTTAGCCATTTACACAAAATGGAAGAGTCCCAGTAAAAGGCAAAGACTAAAAGCAGAAAATTGGCCCTGAGGGCTGGCAATTAGAGAGTTCATCTGGAATACAGAAATTAGTTTGCTTTTTCTTTCCCAGGGAATATTTAGCCATTTATGCAACCCACTGTTGACTGTAGCTGGGACTTGGATTGGTGGTTTGGTCATGGCATTCAACCCATAATACAAAATTTTCTTATTTCTAATATTAAAACAATGTACAACCTCAGCTTTATTTCATATCAGTCTTTTTATCCTCTTGCATGACTGATTCTGTAGGAGGTAATCTTACAGCTAGCCACAGCACTATATGTAAACACATAGATATACACACCCATAAGCATGTATGTCTTCAGAAAGCTCAGCCCTTTTCTACAGAACATTCATCTTACTTAGTAAGGGGGGAGATAATTGATTACATTTACTTTTTTTTTTTTTTTTTTTTTTCCCACAGAAACCAGGACATTAGTTAAACAGTAGTCTGGGCACATAATCCTCAGGAAATAGCTAGTTATGCATTTATGGATGATGAATCTGGCATGTCACATTGCTATGTGAAGTACTCTGTTTATTGTTATACCTTATAGCACTCAATTTTTCCTCCACTCTGTATATAAAGTGATGAGAAAAAAAAAACCCTGTTTATTTAGAAAATTTAACTGACTCTCTAAAATGAAATTCAGCACACTGTGCAAAATTTTTATTGACTTGAAATCTCATTTTACAGCATTTTGTTTCACTGTGTATGCATTTCCTTATGTATAGTAGTAAATAATTTAGTATGGATTTTTTTACATTTGATCACCTGTGACCAGGACAATATGGTTTCTTCCTGCTTCTCTTAGCACAGACAGATGCTGTAGTCAGGAGAACACTGTGTGCCTCTCAGTAACTGAGATCTGCAGTGGTTGGTATTTCCTATAGAGTATGTGGGAAATACATTGCTTTCCACTTTCCTGTATTTATTCATTTATTTATTCATTTATTTATTTATTTTTAGTAACCAAGAAAAGTAATGACAATTAAAGTTCACAGGAAGAATAGAAATGGATGCATCCTAACAGAGAAATTCAGACAGTCCTAAAAAACTCTTTGGTTTCCTGCAGAGTACACAGCAGAAATAGTGAAATGGCTGAGGGGGGGGGAGAATAAATGAGTTTGTCTTGGCAAAGCAGAACTCTATGAATCACAGTTTTGCAGGAAAAGAAGTTGAAACTTTATCTTTTAGTGCATTTAACACTGTGAGTGACAGATTCTCGTACTTCGTGAGAAAAATGAACTGGAGACATTAAAATACCATTACCAATTTGATTTCCTTGACTTCTGCTCCATGTGAAACCTCTTCTAGGCAACTAGCAACTTGATCCATTTCAGGAATCACGTGATTCTCTGAGAGCATTTAAAATCAGCTCTCATTTTTGGAGAATGTTTTTGAGAGCAGCATCTCTTCTCCAGACCAAAAGAAAACTCTGTTCCTCTTGTGATTTTTCCTTTCCACAATAGCCTCCACATTCTCTGCCCTCCATACCCACTGCAGAGGTCTTTGGAGACTCATTCTTGGTCTCATTCCCTATTGCTTTATTTTTCAGACTAACTTCACTTTGGGTTTTACACAGTGACAGGGCACCAGTGTGGTTGGAATATATGTCTCCCTCAGCTCTTTCATTCATCAGCCTGTCATGGTTCTTTCACCTGTAGCATAAGCATGCCGTTCTACTCTTCAGTATCTCAACTACAGAAGAACCTAGAGAGGTAAAACTACACAAATACCTGCAAGTCCTGACATGATCTCTGACAGTAGTTCAAGTGTGGTGAGGTCACTCCTCAGCCTTTTAGCTTAAGCTAAAAGTCTGGATTCAACATAAGTTTAGTTGTCCCCCACTTTCTTACGGAGGTAGTATCTAAAAAATCAGAAGAGTGAGTGATTTGCAAAACAGACAAAAACAGGTTGCAATGGCAGGGAGTGTGATGTCAGAGAAACCAAAAGAAGTGGAAAGACTGGTCAGGCCTCCTGAGCCCTGAGGCCAGTTGAGGAGGTACAGGAAGCAAACATCTCACAAAGCTGGGCAGAACAAAGTAGTTAAGAAACCAAGGCAAGGAGAAGAAAATCAGAAGGCTAACCTTAGAATATGGCTGTCTCTTCTGATACTGATTCAGAGATGAAGCACTGAAGCTATTTTTTTCATTAAATTTCTTTTCATTTTATGGAAAACTCCATGAAATGAGGCAAGAGCAAAACTTTGCACTACTTCTTGGCCAGTGTTTGAAATTTATAAACAATTTCAAAAACGGCTGAAATCCACTGTCTGTCAGATTTCACACTGAAGAATATGCTGAGTATTGAAACCTAATCTGGTCAAGTCCATTGGGCATAAAGCCTACAATTTAGGTGAACCAAGATGAATTTGGCATTCCTGGAATGAATATTTCAAATATCCAATGGAATAATATCCAAATATCTCAAATAAAATGCTTTCATACTGTGTTTGTAGTGTAAATATTTTTTTTTTTAATAAAATATTCAGAGCATCTCCAACCCCTTTTTCTGAAGAAGCACAAACACAAAAAGGACACAGAAATCTGTAGATCAAAGAAGATACATTTATTCCGATTCTTTCCATTATCTTCGTGCTCTCACCCCTGGGTATTAGATGTGAGAAATTTTCTTTCAGCTGGATTCTTTTCTAAGTTTCATATGTTCTCCTGCTTTACCTTCCAAAAGCATCCTGTGAAAAAAACTGAGAGGTAGAATGAGAGCTGGAAAACCAGTAAGCCAGTCCTATGGCAATTAAGACAGTCATTTATCTAAGATACAGGAAGGCTGTTTGAAGTTCACCTTTCACACCAGGCACAGTGTGGATGGGAAGCTATCTAGAATATCGGGGACAACTCCCAAAAATTTCTTAGCAGTCTTTCTTTCCTCTTTGCCAATCATTTCTGTGCTTCCTTTTCCACTGCTATTAAAACACCATGATAATATAAAATAATTCAGTGGAGCCCTATTAGATTGAGGAAAGAGTCGCTGACTCTCCACAGGGACTTTAGATTCTTTTCCAGAAGTGGCAGTGGTTAATAACAGTTACTTTGGACTTGATGTAACAAAGTGTTTACATGCAAGCAACATCAGTACTTACTCTGCCTACTATATCTGATCCTTTTTTCTCCCTCTGGCAAATGTGAGAGACGAGGTTAGCTGCTAGTTTATTAAGGTGGATTGCACAATCCTGGAAATTTTAATAGTAGTATGAGCCTTGGGATCACCCACATGAAACACAGTGGGTATTCAGAAAACTACATCCCATCTCACAGTGCAATATAGGCTGTTCACTATTGCTGAGGCTTTTTGAAGAAATCAGCTGTTTTCTGCAGAAGACTTCACATGGAGTCTGCCTACACTGCTGCCTCAGTGTTTCTCTCTATATCCTGAAACACGTGCGAGGGCCATGTGTAACATTTATAACCAAGATTCATTCAGGATTAGTTTGTCTCTCCTCAGGGACAGTTGATTATATTGTTGCATTTCCATTTCTGTTGTCACAAAGGGAATTCTGTACATAAATCAGCATGTTGTTAGGTTGTTTCCTTTTAATCACTTACAAATTCTGATGATCAAAAGTACTTTTCAAATAAGTTTCAACTCAGAAGTAGTTGGGAAAAGTATCTGTCAAGCCTACCGGTGTAAAGTATTTCATTACAGAACTGAATTCTTTACTGTCCTCATACTCAACCACATGCTTTCCAATACAGCCTTCAGCCAAGATTTCAGAGGCAGAAATCTTGTGATCCAGAGGTCATAATTTTAGATAGGAGGAATAATTTCAGATAGATTTGGAAGGAAGTGAGGTAGGAAAAGGCTGGGGATTTAACCAGCCCTTGTTACCTCAAGGTATGCTAGTTCTGCCTTTTGACAGGCATCACATGGAAAGCAGATGACCTGTCACCCCATACAGGAAAATTAACAGAGGGTGGGATTACAGGGGTAGGGCCTATTATGGACAGGTGCCTTTAAAGTTGTAGATAATGAAGTGAAGTACATGATCTCTAGGAATCTCTGAACACTGGGGAATAAGACTATAGACCTATTTGGGTTTGTCAAGAGATGTTATCAAGTTTTGACATGTAGAAGTCATTTATGAAAACCCTGAACCACCTTTCTTCACCTACTTTCCCATTGATCTTAATGGAATTATGATTTACTTCCTACCTTTTACAGTGGGAAAGAAGCAACAGTAAAGACCATCATCTCAGTATAACATGTGGGTATCCAACCTTTTGGCATGCCTGGGCCACACTGGGTAAAGAGGAATTGTCTTGGGCCTCATATATGTAAGCCACTTCAAAAGCAATATCTCCTATTTATTTCCATGGAAACTACAACCAATGCAAAAAGTACAACATTATATGATAGAGCAAATTCTCAAGTGCACCACCATTAGCTGTACATTTTCCTCAGTGATTCATAAAAATCTTCACCAAAGAAGGTGACCCACTGTCACCACTGATAAAACATACCACCCACTGCTTCACTGTGCTCACATCCACTGCTTGTTCTCCATAAACATTCAGTAAGCACCAGTGAATGTCAAGGAGAGCTATTTTTTCTGCATAGAGGAATTTAATTACACACCTTTGCTTCATACACACTTCTATGCCAGAGACCATTCTGTCAGACTGCCCCTCTGCTGACAACTGTCATGTGTTAACAGCATGGACTGGAATATTGGTGGGAAGGTTCAGCCTCTGCTGCCATACCATCAACATTCGCCTCTGATGTTGTGGGTCCACATCATAAAACAGGAGACATTACTTTCAGAGCAGCCTTTGTAAAATATACAATATTTTTAATATATAAGTAACATAACATTTTAATTTTTACTGTTAAAAAAAAATAAAAACATTAGAAAAGAAATAACAAAAATATTAGTGTGACATTGGACCCTGTTTTTTTTAAACAAATGCCTCAGGCTGATTAGATAGCAGTGGCTGCCATTCTCAGTGAACTCTGTCATGGTTTAATACTTTTGTAATTTTGCTATCAGTATTCCACATCACAACATCATGTAAAGTATGGATAGTTCACAGAAGAAAACTACATTTCCCAGAGGACATCACGGTCAGGAGATAAGTCACGGGACCAGGACAGTATATAATCTCACTCCCGTGACTGATATCTCACACTCTCCCGGATCCCTTGGAGCGTGGGGTGCCTTCCAGCCGTTTCGCCTAGAGCTTACAGTAGGCCTTTCGGTTTTTGGGACTCACTCTCTCTCTCCCTTTTGCTTAATTACAATTATATTGTATTATATTGTATTATTCTGTATTCTGATATAGTATTTAGTAAATAAGTGTGCCTCCTTAGATCGCTGCCGCTGTTTTCTTTTCCCATTCCCTTTTCCCCTTCCCTTTTTGGGCCAGCGGCCCTTTTGGGCCAGCTGCCCCCCTGTCACGGGCACAGGTAGATCTTGCTTAACCCGCGACAGATTTTGGTGGAGAATGCGGGCAATTTGAGTTGCCGTTTTCTCTGTTTTCTTCATCTGTTGCTCCTTTAGTTTTTTAACAGAGCTACGTTTTTTTCCTGTTAAGGAGCTATCTTAGGTTTGCGATTCTGCACCTGCGAGCTTGACCTTGAAAGTCCAGGCGGACTGCCAATACTCCGGGATATTTTATAAACTTTAAATTCCTGAAAATCTGGGCGGACAGCCAATACCCCGGATTATTAGTAAACACTTTTGAGCCCGTTCCTCCTTTTCCTTTTGCATCCTTTTATGACCTGTTGGCCCAGTGGACTACACTGGAAATCATGTCAATCTTGTCAATCTCCCTGAACTTACTGCTCATCATGTTCGTCTCACTCAGCACCAGGAGGAACTCCCTAGAACCAGAGAATACTGAGTGGCAGGGGGTGTGGAGAGAGTTTGGAGAGATTTTTAAAAGACAGACATCTTTAGTGTCATGGAGTTTCACTCCTGAACACTTACAGAATCCTGAGAGTTTGATCGCATATTTGAGACGGAAATGTAGGGGCTCAGGTAGATCTCAGGAGGCACAAATGACTTGGGGCCTAGCTAATGCTTATCGGGCCTTATTTAATACCATTCCTGAGAGGGAAGTTCTTGAGACTGAGAGAGAGAGTCTCAAAGCTGTAAAGGAGACACTCCTAGCTAAACTTGACACCTTTCAGTCCAAGTGCGACACTCTCCAGTCCGAGCGCGACGCCTTCCAATCCAAGTGCGACACTCTCCAGTCCAAGTGCGATGCCTTCCAATCCAAGTGCGACACTCTCCAGTCCGAACGCGACGCCTTCCAATCCGAGCACGACGCTCTCCAGTCCAAGTGCGACGCCCTCCAGTCTGAGCGCGATACCCTCCAGCCCAAGCATGATGCCTTACAAAACAAGACAACCACCAAGGTGAACTCTTCCAAAGGAGGGGGCGGAGTTCCAGTTGCTGCAAGCCACCAAGGTAACCAATAGAGGGGCCCTGCCCCCAGCCAGGGGGGAAAGGGACAACGGAGTATACAGGACTGTGTGGATTAGATGGCCTGGCACATCCCAACCGCAGAAAAATAGAGCCTTGGTGGACACTGGTGCACAATGCACCCTAATGCCCTCAAGCCATCAAGGGACACAACCAATACATATCCATGGAGTGACTGGTCCAGAGGCTCCATGTATATTGGGTATCGATTACCTTAGGATGGGATATTTTAAAGATCCCAAGGGATATCGATGGGCCTTTGGGATAGCTGCTATTAACACAAACGGTGTTAAGCAGCTGTCAGCTTCACCTGGTCTATCAGATGATCCTTCTGCTGTGGGGTTGCTCAAGGTAAAAAACCAAGAGGTACCAGTTGCCACCAAAGTGGTCCACAGACGGCAGTACCGCACCAATAGGGACTCATTGCTTCCCATTCACAAGCTAATTCGCCAATTAGAGAATCAGGGAGTAATTAGCAAAACTCATTCGCCTTTTAACAGCCCTATATGGCCAGTTCGTAAAAGCAGTGGAGAATGGAGGCTGACGGTGGATTACCGTGGCCTAAATGAAGTCACACCCCCATTGAGTGCTGCTGTACCAGACATGCTAGAACTCCAGTATGAACTGGAGTCAAAAGAAGCTAGGTGGTATGCCACCATTGACATTGCTAATGCCTTCTTTTCCATCCCATTGGCTGCGAAATGTAGACCACAGTTTGCTTTTACCTGGAGAGGTGTTCAGTATACCTGGAACCGTTTGCCCCAGGGGTGGAAACACAGCCCAACCATTTGCCATGGGTTGATCCAAGCTGTCTTGGAACAGAATAATGCTCCTGAGCACTTGCAATATATTGATGATATTGTGGTGTGGGGCCATACAGCAGCAGAGGTTTTCAAGAAAGGAAAACAGATAATCCAAATTCTTTTGAAAGCTGGTTTTGCCATTAAGCGCAGCAAGGTGAAGGGGCCTGCCCAAGAAATCCAGTTCTTAGGCATAAAATGGCAAGATGGGCGTCGTCACATCCCAACAGATGTGATTGACAAAATCACAGCTATGTCTCCGCCCACCAATAAGACAGAGACCCAATCTTTTTTGGGAGTTGTGGGTTTTTGGAGAATGCATGTCCCAAACTACAGCCACATAGTGAGCCCCCTCTATCAGGTAACACGGAAGAAGAATGATTTCTCATGGGGGCCTGAGCAGCAGCAGGCTTTTGAGCAGATAAAACAGGAGATAGCCCGTGCCGTGGCCTTGGGGCCTGTACGGACGGGACAGGATGTGAAAAACATCCTCTACACTGCTGCTGGAGAGAAAGGTCCCACCTGGAGTTTGTGGCAAAGAGCCTCAGGAGAGACCCGAGGCCGACCCCTGGGATTTTGGAGTCGAGCATATAAAGGGTCTGAGGAGCACTACACTCCAACTGAGAAGGAGATCTTAGCCGTGTATGAGGGGGTTCGAGCTGCTTCTGAAGTAGTTGGGACA
>JAPSGF010000002.1:49874115-49890362 GCA_035772895.1 Perdix hodgsoniae
GAAAAAAAAAAAAATAAAAGCTGGATTTGAACTTAGTATACTTTGAACTTAGTATACAAGTAAAATGTCCAGATTGCTTACAGCCATATCTTTTGTTACTAAAATATAATATGCAAAAGCTGTGTGATTACTCACGAGTCCAGGGAATAGCAGTCATACAAAACTGATATTGCGGTTTAATAGTGGATACAAACGGCTATGCAGAAGGAATTTCAGTATTAAAATAGAACATCTTAACTTAGTTAAACATAAAAGCAGAGAAGTATTATGTATAGCTAAGTCTACTTTCAATAGCATCAAAAATTTCATTAGAGAGACAGGACTTCCATTATGGGTTCCTGGTAGCTTGAAAGTGAAGTGCACTTCTTTAGCTTTTGGAGAGGAAGTCAACGCACACAGGTTTTGAAAACTAGCTGCTGGTATGGACTGATGATAAACAAGGTTCAAATCCCTTGCCTTGCGGAGCAGATGTGAAAGACCATCTGCCAGTGTACCTTGCTATTATGTTCTCCTTTCAAAGCTCTCTGGCTGAAATTTTATATTGTTTCTATAATTACTCGTTCTTTTAAATTATGTGGGAAAGTGTTTAGAAGAAGCACAAAACATTTCCTCAACATGTTAGGCTTGGCTTAGGCCACAGTTTAAAGCTTTCAGAATTAACAGTCTTTTCTTCAGCTGAACCAATAAACAAATTAAATCTCTAGGACAGAAGAATATTTCCTCTGATAAAAACACTCATGCCTCACATATATTGAAAACACATTTCCATATACTATATTCTAGATTAAAATTTCATGTTAAACTTGTAACCTCAGCTGCAAAATTACTGTTCTATCTTGAAAGCTGGAGTTGGAAAAGAAAAAAAGAAAGCAAGGAAAAAAAACAAAAAGGAGCAGGAGAAAAGAAAATAGATAAGTTTTCTTAGTATATTTGCTAACATTATTACATTGAGGTTTTTTTAGTATATTTGCTAACATTATTACGATGGGTGCTTCTGCAGTACTTTGGAAGGTTGCATAGTGTGGATGGATTATTAACACCATGTAGAGGACTGGAGTGCTTTCTCTTTTTCAAACTAGGATGAGGTATTCTGAAGCTTTTCAAACAAGCCTACAGAAAAAAAATAAAATAAAAAAAAAATCTAAATTAGCAATCATACAGCAGGTTAAATAAGCAAGTAGCCAGGCATTAAATAAGAAAATTGCTGCAGTCTGCAGGTTCTGAATTTATCCCCAAAGCCTCAAGGCAGCCCCAACACTTGGTCAGCCATTTAAGGTACTGAATCCCACATCAGCCTTTTGTTTGTTTTTGTTTGTTTGTTTGTATATGTTTGGGTTTTTTTTGGATGTTGTTACTAGTTTTGGGTTGGGTTTTTTTGTTTGTTTGTTGGTTGGTTGGTTTGGGGTATGTTTTTTTTTTTTTGGCTCTTTAGTAGAACCTCTCCCACACATATGCTTCCCTTGAATCATATTTCTGGACTTCACTAGCTTTTCTTGCCTTTACTGCCTCACTGTCCTTAGCTGTGACTTCTCTTCCAGGGCCTTCCTGCAGATCCTCCTACTGAGGCCTGTACTCCAGCAGCTTCTACTGCTTGTGCACTTTGGGCATTGCTTGCAAGCTATCAACAGCCAGATAGCTTTTGTCTTCTTGTCCCAGCACCATCTGTGGTGCTGCCTCTGTGGAGCTATGCATGCTAAACTTGGCACAAATGAGGTTGAGCCAGACACAGGCTATTGCAATAAGAAAACTTGCTTGTGTGGCAGCACTGGGAGGAAGAAGTCACCAGAAAATTAAGTGTCATCATTCTTCCCCAAACTCTTCAAGAGCAATTTATGTTTTAAGATCTATTGCAGATACTGTGTCATGAGAAGAGAAATGGTCTGTTCATTTAACAGATAGAGTACATTGAACATGGAGCTCATCAGCATGCAAGTAAGATATTTTATTCAGAAATGATCCTAAGAGATTCATGAAGGTATAACTCTTGCACATCATCCAAATTGACATGATGTTGACCATATTCAATCAAAGCAGAAATGTAATTAATAAATTCTATTTTTTTCCTAATTGTGTAACACTATATATTTCACATGATGTAGTAGAAAATTTCTTATTCCAGTAACAGAAAACATAAACAGTCACGATTCTGGGATTCTAGTTTCATTCTTTTTATATTCCTGCAAGAAATATCCAAGAATCTTGTGATACATAAAATTAATGAACATTCAGTACAGACTCTCAACTTATTCCAGGAAAAAGAAAAAAAAAGTTGCAGTTTACTGAATAAATGACTGGGTGTAATCCTCCAAATGTCCAGGGTTTTCTCTTACTGCATTTTTTTGTGTCTCATCTTTACTGATGCATATGATCTTTGATGTTAGCATAAACAGTTAGAGAAATCAAGAAGACAGGCTCCTCCAGTGCATTACAGCTGTCTCACCTCCATTCTGTTTACAGACAGAATAGCTCCTTCTGTCAAATGTTCTCCTCTTATTGAGCTCTGAAGACTGAATAATCTACAGTTTTGAGTCATTGTTGCAGCTAAACTCCAGATAACTGAACACTGTTTGCTGGAGAAGAATTGCAAAAGACAAAAGTTGCTTGCTAAGTATCTTTTGATCTGTCTTGGTCAATAAGCACTCCAAGGAGAAAATAACTGTGCTCCTATGTCTTGAAATATATGAAGGACATATCATAGTCTGAAAAAAAAAACAAAAACAAACAAACAAACAAAAAATACCGCATATAGTAGTAAATATAAATTAACTTTAAACATTTGGCTTGTTACTCGTCTACCCATAGGAAGTAATGGAAATGATGAGAACACGTATCATCCAACACTCATGCTTTGCAAATTCACAAATGTGGGCTAAGGTGATGTAAAACTTTGACCAAGTTTCAGCTGAATAGATGCCAGTTAATTGTTTTGAGCTGAAGCCATAAAAAACGTAGTGGTTTAAACTGGATTTGGAGGGTCATCAAAAGCATAACAATATCTAAACCAGTAATAATTTAACTGAAACCAATGAAGTTCAGCCCATGTAAGGCAGAGAACTGAAATCCAACCAAAGCTTGGTAAATGTCTACGGGATAAAAAGAAGAGGCACATCCCATGGGCCAACACAACAAAGCCTGCGTAAGCTGTAGTTAATGCTTTCACCTTTCAACAGGTTCTTTACTTCCATTCATACCCACCTCCCTTAAAGGAATTGTATGGAAAAACTTCAAGAAATGTCAGGATGTGTTCTTACAGGAAGAATGGTGTCATCTTTACATGTCCTTGGAGATATTTTTAATAGAAAAATCTCCTGTCCAACTTTGAAGCATGCTTTGCTTTCAGTCTGTCTTATGGAATATAGAGCAGTGATTGGAAAGAGAGCTTTTACCTCTAGCTTACAGTTTTTATTTCAGCTGAACTCCGCAGCAAGTAAACATTAGGTAGCAATTTGACAGCCTGCATCAACCAAGTTATCAGATTGCATCAAGTTTCTGTATGGAAAAATGCCATTTTATGAGAATCATTTTCTAAAATTGCACCTTAGATGACAATCATTTTCTGGGAAAATGAATGTATTTTCCAGAAATAACATTTGAATCTATTTAGAGTTGCAATCTCTCTGCATACAACATGAAAATGTAAACATGGTGAGGTGACATTAAAGAGAAGAGGAACCATTTATAATCAAATCTGAAAGCCGGATTTTTTGTGTCAAACAATTTTCTTTGAACCTTAGTAATGTCAGTAAAACAACTGTCAGGTAAAAACATTTTGGAGGACTGTATAATAAAGATCCTGCAAACAGCAGGGAAAAGACACATAACAAATTTTACACTGACTTTTTCCTTGAGGTATCTTTTAGTAACAGTAACAGTTCTCCACACTTTCTCATGGCCCACCCTGGGGTAGTACCTGGGGTAGTACCAAATACTTAGTGTGTGTTGAAAACACTGCTGGAAACACGAAAGTTCCTGTGGCAGTTTACTAACATTATCTTTTGAAAGGATTTCAAATCTTTAATCTCACCTACTATAATTGGTGTGTGTTACTTCTTGCCTTTGGCCCTTTTTCTCAACAGAGTAAGCATGACTGTAGCCAAGCAATTAGAGCTCCTACCTACAGAGTACAATGGGAAGGCCTAAAATATCATCACCCTCAATGAATCAACTCTAGAAGAGTGGGTAATACATGTGGAGTGCATAAGTTATCCTCAAATGAGAGATGCTTTCCAGATGAAAAAGTTTTCAAAATGTCATGTTATGGACCAAGGCAGAATTCAATGGCCCTTATTACATTTCATTTCCAGGTGCACATGCTTTGTGGTATCAAGACTTAGGTCTTTGAAGAACTGAAAGATCCCTGAAGGGATTCTTTATTTTTCTGAATTTGAAGACATCTTGAAAAAGTTGATCTCAAAACTAATGACTATCCTATCTCTGCTTCTTTTCCTTATTGACAGTTTCTTAATTTACAGGTTCTTTCTCCTTAAAGGAGGAGGAACTTTAGAGACAACCACTTGTGCCAACTCCTTATCATTTAACTGACTTAAAAGATTTGAAATGTACATTGCCACGCCGGAAACTTTGTCTGCATTTATTGTGAAAATATACATACATTTTAGCATACAGGAGTACAAGAACAGCAATTGGCCTTTGGTTTAGGTGCTGTGCACGAATCTTAGCTGCTTTTAGTTGTTCGGGAAATATTACAGGATCAAACAACTCCAGACTACTGTAAGTGTTCCATATATATATCAACTGTCCGAGAAACAATTTTTGTTACATTTTGTTAAAAACAAATTAAATAAACAATATGGACAGTGCATATGGACATCTTTTTATGACTGAGAGAAAGGAAGGCAGAAATATAGGCTAGTTACAGTGGAAGAAGAAAAAAAAGCTAACTTTCCACAGACTTCTGGACTGACCTGTTTGCTGTGTTAAATTCAACACCCTCCTCTGCTTTGCTGTGAGATGTTAATACTGCAACAGGTGTCAAAAGGTCACCTGGATCCCTGTTGAAGCAGATAAGAGCTAGACATATTATGGGGCTCCATGCAGCTGTGGGAGCTTGAAGGAAAAAAAGATGAGAGGAGAAAAATGAACTACATGTCTTAAGATATCTGGGAGTTGTTCACCATTGAGTTGTATATCAGTACAGACTTCTTTCCTCGGGGAAGGAAATGTTGAATGAGAGAGGAATGAGGTATAGCTTTAATCAGCTATTTCATGCTAACAGCATCTAATCTGAGATGAGCATTAGTAAGGGTTTGGCACCCTTCTCAGGTACCTCAGGCTAAGCAGCATGTCCAAAGCACGCAACAGCAACCCTGCTGGCACACTCTTAGCTCTTATTCCTTAAAGAAAACATCCCAGAGTGAAGAAAAGGAGGAAAGAGGAGAGTTTCTTGAGCATACACCAAGTAGACGTTCTGCACCACTGCAGAACTTCTTCAGCCTATATGAGTGCTATCCACAAGGCTGAAACAAGAGCCAGTGTCTGTGCATGCTCATTTTGAAAGCTTGCACTCTGACAAGACATGAGGTGATGAGTGACAGAGCACTGCCAGTCCCAGCAGGCGGGGCAGAGGCACCTCAGAAACATGCCCAAAACTCTCTTCTGGCATGCATGGGCGTTGCCAGTGGTTATTACCTGTATTCCTAGGAAAAACAGATGTAGGAAGGCTGCTATAGGAGTAGGTGAACCAAGCTTCCCTGAAAGTCTGTAAGTGAAGTCAAAGCCATAAAGCTGTCCCTTAGAGTCACAGAGTTGTTGAATGACTTGTGTTGGAAGGGACTGCAGAGGTCATCAGGTTCCAACCCTCCTGCTACAAGCAGTGCTGCCGAACACTGGACCTTTAAATGGAATTAAAATAATTAATTAAACAACACACTTTTTTGGAGCAAAATATACTTGTAAACTGTATTATTTTCAATGAGAACACATAAAATCATCAGTACTGTCATTCAACTCCAAACAGAGGAAAGAGCTCCAGTCACAGGGAAGGGAAAACTGTGATGCGAGAGAAGCAGCTGAGCAGCCAGAGGCATTAGGATCTATGCTGTGAAATGCCTTGAAGATGCTTCTTCATGTCTTCTCATTGGCCTAAATGCTTCTTACTGCAACTAGATCAAGAATATAGATCTGACACTCAGGGAAAGCACAGAGCAGTCATGAACTTCAGCAGGACATGAAACTTTCTATACTGTTTGTGCATGAGCAGCAATATTGATGAAAACAACTCGGACTTGCAGAATTGTCCTACTTAAGCTACATTAACAGGAAATTCAAAGTTAAAAACTGTTGTTTCAAGGACCTTTTGGACCTTGATAGGGATTAATGGATGAAGAATCAGGAGATCTCACTTCATACTTGTGGTTACAACACCAGTTGTCATTTCCTATCTAAAATTAAGATTGCTAGAAAAAATACCAAGAAAGCACCATGGGTAGTATAGACCAAAGTACAAATATGTCTCAAAAGATATAAAAGCAGGGAATAGAGGGGAAAGGAGTTGCTATTGGAGGCAGAGATTCTAAACATAGCTTAAAATTCTGCCAAAGTCTAAACATAGGAGAGACCCAGAGCATGCCCATGCCTGTATATGAGCACCAAGATAGTTTGCATGGCCAAGATAAAAAGTAAATCTTGAAATAGCATGCTTACTGCTAAGTCTGCCGAGCTGAGGCTCCACTGTAACTTGCAGCATTACCCAGAGGCAGAACTGATCCCTGCTTGTGTACACTGGCAGTTCCATGTCTAGATACACTGAGAGGTCCAAAATCTCTCATGGAGCAACTCCAAGGTACAAGAGAAGGGACTGGAACCAGAGGAAAGGTTACACAAATGTACACTCTAACTCATATCTATGAGAGTAGCTGAAGGCCCTGGAAGACTTTAACAGAAATGGTCCACGTTAAGTAGGCTTTTAAACTTCTTCCAGTTTTTTTTTGCTTCAGACATGATTTGTCTTGTATCAGGGGAAAAAAGCAACAGTTAAATCATTTCAAGCTATGTTGGGCACTATGTGAACCACTCCAATGGAAATGCGATCTTATTTAACAAGAATTTTCCCATCTTCCTCAGTCCATGTAATTGATGCATTAAAATGATTTCTTTGTACTACATTTACACAACTGTATTAGCCTGGGACAGAACAATAGCACCTGATATTTTGTCTGTACTATGCAGATGAATCACGCAAGGAGTGTCCCTCTTCCAAAAATTTATACAGATTGTTTAATTACTGAGTTCCCTAAAGGATTCACAGTGTTCTCCTGTTGGTTTAAATCAGAAGTAACCCTACAAAACTTACACATTACATGAAAAATGCAATAAATATGCAGTGTGGATGTACAGCTGGCAGCCAGAGCATTGCAGTCAGTAAGGGGTATTCTGGACTATAACACATTTAAAACCCCTCTCCTCTTTTAGCAGAGCTGGTGCACAAGAAAGATGGGGTGACCTAGGTATGGACACATGTAATGGCTTTACAAAACATGGTATTTTTAACATGGTTGTTTCTTGATTTTTGTTCTGAACATTACTTGCTGTTGTTATGCTACTCTGAATCCTCTAAATGACTTTGAGGCAGTAGTGTGTTGATGACAGCCATTTGCCGGGTTGAATTTAAATTTACCTTGTCCCACATCATTTAAGCTACAACAGACACTGACAGCCAGCGGTCACAGACAGAAAATGGGAATGGTTCAAAATCATTTCTCCCATTAACTATAAAGACAACATTTCAGGGAGAAGAACTCATTAAGATGAAATGCTACATTTAGAGCAATATAAATTAAATATGGCGTTGACATGCTGGTTGTGGGTAAGCAGAATACTTTTGTAACAACATTTATTGTTCCTGAAATGAGGCGGAAAGTTACCATAGCATGGAAGAATGTAACTGCAAGAAAGGAACTGTCTCTTTGGTACACTGTTCTTTCCTTTCCACTGCCTGGCAGATGATGAGCAATGTTATTCACTCTAATGCAGAAAACAGGGCTTGACCCTTGCAGACAGAAGGACATGTGGATTTATGGTGGATTACAGTAACAGAATTGTTGAATAATTGAGGTCAGCAGAAACTTCTGAAGGTCTACTGGACCAATCCCTGCTCCAAGCTTACTCCGAAGTTTGGTCAGGTCACTCAGGTCCTGTCCAGAGGACTTCTGAAGGTCTGCAGGGATGGAGATACCACATTCTCTCTGAATGATTGCTTGCTCTGTTGATCTCTGTTACAGCAAAATTTTTTGTTCTGGCATCTTCTGCCTTTGCTACATCCTGACCATTTTGTTTGCTTCTCTTTAGTGGAGTATGCTTGAGAAAAGACTGGCTCCATCTTTCCATATTCAATTTCCCCATTAGGAAGCTGAAGGCAGTAATTTGTTGCCCTCATCACATTTTTTGTCTCCAGGCCAATCTAACACCCCTCCCCATAGGTTTGCTCCACAGCATCTGATTAGGAAGGTGTGTGCGTTAATGGAAGTTAAAATCAGATCCCAGACATGGATTACAGCACTGTTGTAGATTGATCGCACCAGCTTCTGGCAGATCTGAGATAACAGAGAAGCTCATTTTTCTTATTTTCCTCTCACCCTTTATCAAGTCTAGTTCAGTTTATCATGTCAATCACTGAGCTGAGGTTGAAGTGTTTTGTCTGTCACTGAATCAATAGGGATCAGACTTTTCCCAATGCAACTAAGGACTAATTCTACGAGTTCCCATCCACAGGAAACTCAGACTGAGTTTGCTGTGATGTAAAAAAAAAAAAAAAAGTATTTAAACATCTTGATGGAAAACTGAGCTCTCGGTTGTCACCTGCTTTTGAAGAAGGTCCTCATCAGGCACAAGGGCACTTTTTTTTTCAGAAGTGCACAGAAATGAAGTCTCTGAAAATTTTGAAATCTTTACTTTAGTACTCACAAAACTGAGGCATTAATTGCATTATCTTCTCTTATTTTACCATGCAAGGTGAAAAATATTGCCATTTTGCAATATATTAATCTATCTTATGATAAGTATTCAGTTGTTTTTCCTGAGCAGATATCTCAGTGCCCACACGGGTTGTAGAAACATAAGCAGGCTGTCTGCTGGCTTTGTACTTTGTTGTCCTTCAAATTATAGCTGGGCTGCTTTAACTATGTCAAAACCACTAGTCCTCAGAGACAAATAACAAAAAAATATGCCTTGGGCTTACTGGGTTGCACAAAAGTTTCTGCTGCATCTCCTTTCCTGCCTCCACCATTCCACACAGAAGTGAGCTTGGTGCAGAAGCTGGATGAGAGCCTCCAGAAGATTCCTGTGTCAAGGAACAGCCTCATCTGGCTCTGCAGAGCACTCATGAAGGCCTTCTGCTGCTGAAGTGTGCAGAGCACACTTTAGTTTGAGCTGAGGATCAGGCAAGATGCGTGATCAGGCAAGGACGCGTGGATCTGAACATATGTTTTTAATATAAAAATCATTTAGCGACTATCAGTGCTTGTTTTTTACTTTAAAGGCGCAGTAACAATCCGAAGCTCCCTTTTCCTAGGCACATAAGAATTTATAAGACAGTGCATTAATACAGAGATGAGAACCTGCTTTGGCAGGGGGGCTGGACTCGATGATCTCTAGAGGTCCCTTCCAACCCCTATGATTCTGTGATTCTGTGTGAAATTCTCAGTCCTTACAAAAGGACTGTGCTCTGTAGTACACCACATAAGTGAAATATGGTCAGCAGGTCAGTAACATCACCACCGAGGTAACTGTGTGCTCAGCACCTCCCCGAGAGAAAAGCCAGTTATGGATGCTCACTTACCTTGCCTTGATGTGAATACAGGCAGCACAGTTCAGCTGCCTTCCCCTTATACAAAAACATTTATTTGGTTGGATGGCATGGATGGTCTGCCCTCCGCCCCAAGCTGTTCCAAAGAGACAGGGAGTAGAAGAGACAGGAGAGGGATGTGGAGTGCCAAAGAGAAATGCTGACTAATAGGCTCTGTTCCTAGATGTTCTGTGGCTTTACTATGTGTATTCATCACTAACTTTCAACATAGGCTTATTATAGAGAAACTGGATGTCTTGAGGTCTATATTTGGAACTGCTGAAGCAAGAAAAATCTAAAATTGAAATTCTAGCCTACTGAAACATTGAATTTGTGCTCTCTCTAATTAAAATTTCTTATATAAACTTGAGCTTCTTTAGCATGCAAAGTATTTTTCCTGTCTCTGCCTGATGTTTGTATGTTCAATGCCTGCAGAAGATTAATACCATTTTCTTTTCCAAGACCACCCTCATTTAAATTGCAGTATGCTCTTTTTCAGTATCTGTACCCCCAAAATGGGTGCAGTGTTTCCATCTCCAGTTGCAATAAATTTGCTGTAATGTATGAGGAGCTTACAAATTAAGCTCATATATCTGTATGCATGTATGATATGCATACAACATTAAATATAAATAATAGGAGAATTACCTGTACAATGGAGAAAAAAAACTCCACACTGCGTGTGTGTTGGTAGGATTTTTTATTGTTTTGCTTCCCAATAATAGATTTCTGTTTGCTGTGAATTCACTTCCTATGTGCAACTGAGGTATTATCTGCAACAAAAAAGAATGACATGCTTCTCTGATAGTGGTGCCACAGTTGTGACTCACACCTATTATATTCAATCTTGTCTTCTACCACCAGTTTCAGACCTTAACTTGCCCTTCTCTCTCCTCTTTCAGTTTGCCTCAGCATTGATTGTTCCACAAATGGCAAAGTGAAGCTGTGTGTAGCATGATAGCAGACTGAATTAAAGGGCTTAATGAACTGCAAATGCTATTGAAGACTTCCCTTGCTGCATCGTGAAGCAAAAACTCTAGCGGCGAAATTAAAAAAAAAAAAATCTATACTAGGAAAATTATAGGAATGGCATTTTGAAATAGGAACAGAAGATAGAAGGGGCGAATATATGACTTCAGGCTTTAGTCTGAAAAAGCAAAATGAAATATTCAAGTCACTCTGCAGACTTCTGCAGCTGTAGATTAGGAACGTACACGGAGGCAATCTAGCTAGCAAAGCAAAGATGACATTGTTCTAAATATATTCTTTTTCAGCAGTAATGCATACCACAAAACTTTAGACCTGCAAAACAAGGGCTGCAGAAAGACTTAGAGGATATTGTGGAATGTAAAATGGTAAAACCTCTGTGTATTTATCTGTTCTAGTGTTACAGCATCCCTAACATGAAGAAAGCTGATAACCTGCAGCAGTTCTGCCACAGTGCACCTCTGTCCATGAGTGGTGTGTTCCCTTCCAAAAGGTTTTCAGAGGGCCAGGATTACGGGGAGGCTTGCAGTTGAGTTCTGCTTGCAATACTGTGTTCTCACAAAATGACTGTTAAAACTCACTAAATTGCATGCATTTCATCCATCCTTTCTGGTGAATCCTGCTTACATTCTGTGCACTGTAAGATGCAGGGAGCTAGGAGAGCCTTGCTTTCATTTTATTTACCTGTCACTTAATGGCATCCTAGCATTTATGAAACCTTGTCTCCAATAACCTTGTCCAGGATTGTGACACTGCTCACATGTCATGACCTATGGCACAAGGCAACAAAGCCACCTGACAATGTTCTGCCACAGTCCAGATGGGACCAAGGCACTTCTGGCACATCCAATATCAAACTTCAGGGTTAGAAGGGTCTCTGTAGATTGGCTGCAAGATCATCCTCTGGTGACCTTGGTGCTGAGCTTGGTGCTCAGCTGCATAGATTTGCAAATAAAGCAAATGAGAATCCTTTCTACTTATATCAGACCTCAATTTACCAATGCTTATTCTCAGCCTGGAAGAACAAAATGATTCTTTTACCAGAGAAAAGAGCGGAAAACACCAGTGTGATTGTTTCATAAATAATGAAAGAAAATCCTCCATCAGACACTCAGCAGTGAGCAACTGAGGTTTTCATTTGAAGCAGCAGAATATTCAATCAGTGATTTAATCACTATAGGAGACCCATGGAGTCTGCCACAGACACAAATAAAAATGCAGCCAGCGCACACAGGAGACGACGCAGAGGAATCAGATAAAGCAGAACTAGTTATTTTTAACAGTCATTAATATTGCAAGAGAAGCTATGACAAAAGCAGCAGCTTTAGAATTTCAGATAGTGTTCTCATTAATGCCAGCAAAATATTATCCAATGAGATATGTCATATCAAGAACAACAGAAAATGAAGGCAAGAACAGACATTACAGTAAGACTAACACTAATTATAACATATATATTATTGTGAGATTTTGAACAAAATATTCATTTAATACAACTAACAGATATTGCCTTTACTGCATGCTTCAACCTTTTAGTTGTAGAACAGTATAAACAATTCCAAGAAGTGATGTTTTACTCAGACAGGAAGACAAGTTGCTGAGCATATATTTTTCAAAAAAAAAACCAAAACAAACAAACAAAAAAACAACATACGTTCATTTTATGCGAATGATTGTGGTGACAAAATGAATTATCAAAGATACATTAAGAGATGCTTGACTGAAAAGCATAGAGGGAGAATGAGATTCCCATACTCTCTTACCTGATTAAGTGGTTATTCAAAAATTCGGATGATAATACGGATACAGCACTAACTATACCTCAATCTGTTTAGTTTCTGTGAATATGGAGAGGAAAAGTTGTAACTAAAATAATGCAAACAGAAGATATCTTAAAATCCTAGCACATTCCTCGAAATTGTATCAGCTAGGGAATTGTAAACATTTTACTGAAGAAAAAAAAAATAACAAATAAGCCTTCCCTAGCTCTTGTGCTTCCAGTGATTAACAAGTTATTGTTGAAATGAATAAAATAAAACAGACTGCATGGAATTTACAGGTGCTGAAACAATTTTCATAAAAGAGATGGACTTCCACTAAAAACTATTTTTGTCCAAAGTTTATTGGTCAGCTGATCTATATAGCTATCTTTCTATCATAAAATAACTTTTCATAACAGAAGCATTTGATATTCCTTTCTTCCATGCTATTATCTATATTCCCAATACTTTTTTTTTTCCAATCACTTGTGATAATGAATTTAATTCATATCACCAGAATACCAGAAAAAATGCAGCATCCTATCTGATAATCTCAATTACAGAACTCAAGTGATAGTTCAGCTGTAGATAAATTGTCACATTATATTTGTTCATGAACAATCTATTGATTAAAAGATCATTATAGTGAATATTAATTTATGGGCTATCTGGGAACGAACAAGCAAGACTAATGACATTATGACAAAATTAATGACATTTCTTTATTTCTTTCTTGGATGATTCTCATCTCTAGTAATCAACATTCTTACTGCAAGTGAAAACAGTTTGACAGACAACTTGGTAATTTCAGGCAACAGTTGTAAGAACATCAACTGATGATGTACTCTGCGTGGCATGAAAATCATAATGCATATTAAATGTGGCACTTTAAACATGACAGCAAATCACTGCTTTTGAATGAGGTAGTCCTTCTCCCAGGTTCTCATTCCTAAGATGAATTAACATTTATTAGCACGAGCATTTGTGTGGTCACTCAATTAGGTCATGAGAGTGATCTGGATTAAAATTAACTTGACAGGGCAAACGAACAATAGCTGCTTTCAACATTAATTTTAAGGATTGCCTCCATTTCTCTAGAGTGAAGGCATCCTCCTACCTAATTCAAAGGATTTTTTCCCATAATTCTTATTCTTTAATTTATTCTTCTACCTTTATTAAATAAAACTGATCCTTGCAGAGAAGAAAGAAAAATAAGTACTGGCAGTTATCAGTCTGACCAAAATTTCAAAACGATTGTTATTCATTTTCAGCTTTCAAAAGATGTTTGTTTTCTTTTAATGAGGAAAAGTCATTATGAAAAACTAGGCATTCTGAAAATAAATTCACCAGAACACCTTGTTTTACATACCCTGATAGCAATTTTCCCAGCAGCTTCACCTGAAGCCTGCTGCAGCTCTTCCTGCTGTACTGTTCCAGAAGAGCAGGAAGGAAATTTCACAGAACAAAACCTTGCAGCTTTCAGAATATACAAAGGTCCTTGTGAGTATTTGTAACACTGTGAAGCCCAATGTTTTCTTCTACATGTGCAGTCTGCTGAGTGGTACAAGAACAGTAGAAATCTCATTGTTCAGGTAGCTTTTGCTGAGAAAACAGTGCAGCGCTAGCCAAGCAGGGGCTACCTGAGCTCTTCTACCTCTGACATTACCATCAACTCTTTTCATTTGTCTCTCTTCAAACAGTATGACGTATCACAACTTATCATTACAGTCCCTTCTAAGAACAAATGATATACAACATTTAATGAAAGCACTTCCATTGTTCTAAAGACCTCCAGATTTTAACCTGATACTTCTAATTACTAAAAAATTGTTGGGTTTCCCTATTTCAGCTAGGAAGACAGAGGTGAGAACAGGCTCCTTTCTATACATACACTGAAGGAGAGCATGGTACTGAAAACAACAGAGGAAAGTGTGATATACAGCAAGCAATTACAATGATACTCAGTAGCTATATCCCACTGGAAGTGTGTGTGTGCTCATCTGAGAATGTGAAACATATCTGAGAATAAGCTAAGAGGCAAACTACAGCCTGAAACATATCACTTCAAAACAATTTCATGAAATCACTGAGAAGCAAAAAAGTACCACTTAACCTCTGGTCAGGGACTGGCATCCCCACACGTCTCTACAAAGCTTGGCTCAAGAACACTATGCTTCCTGAGTTTGAGCATAGGCCTTTCATATTCCACAGCTTAACATGACTCAGCTGTGAGGTATGCCAACTTGGTGTTCTCCCCCTCTGCACTTGATTTAATGAGGAAAACCTAAGGGCTAGAAAGATCCCATAATACATTCCTAACAGCAATTTACAATTAAGTAGGAATAGCTGTTCTGTCACTAGATTTGAAATTTCAGCATAGTTTGTAGTCTTTTTTCTTCTGCCCATGCTAGATAGAACTATTGTACTACCATATATGTACCTTGATATATACCCAAAGATCACAAGTATACTCTCATGATTATTTTCAGTGAATACATTTTTAGCCCTGGGCAATTTTTATACATTGGCCATATAACCCAGACTTCCAGAGGCCTAATTTGCAGGGAATCAGCAAATCCTGCTTGTTACAGGAACATTTCAGGTATCATGTGTTGCTGCCACTTCTCTTTGCACAGTTCCCTTTAGGTTATTCTCCACACTAGATAGCCTTCAGCTAATAGGTCCATGGGGTGCACAGAAATCACATGACTCAGTGAATTTCAAATATCATGTTTCTATGCTCTGGATACTATAAAAGATGTTATTTACCTAGTCTTAGACAACATGTTCTCAGAAGAATGGAAATGTTGAATAACATCAGCTCCCTGTGGCCTACTTTTCAATGATTTTCAATGCAAATGAGCTGCAATGTTAACATAGCCAATTTTCTAAGGATATGCCCAACATGGGGGAATTTTCTGGGTAGATGAGATCTTCCTACATCACCTCAGTGGGGCACTAGCAGTGAGTGGACAGAGGGGGTTGTAGCCCGTCCTCTACCTACCCTTCTCAGCTTCTGGATTAGTGAATGGTCCCTGAAGACACAGGCAGGCGGGCCTAATTTACAATAGCCCCAAGGCAATGCATAATTATTCCAAAGGCCAGCCTAGACTCCAGACACTGCTAAAAAGCAAAAAAGCAAAAAGCTAGCAGTCAGATACCTTTTCCTTTTCACTTGTACTTAACAAATGTCAGATGAAGATTAATTATTTCTATGTAATTTTACTATGTTTTGAAGTGCTGATCATGTAGTCAGGAGGCACTAAGGTGAAATTGAACATAAATCATAACAGTGTTTTTATTTACATCCCTGATTCAATACAAGGGTATATATAACATCAAAGAAATCAGAAGAGAGCACTAATATCTAAGTAACAAATTGTCTCTATGTAGTATTAATTTCTGTGAGTTTCTAGATTTGAGGGAGACTTGTCTTTTCCAGTTTTTTGGGTTTTTTTCTTATGTGGAAGCTAGATTTAATTCACTTAGAAAGAAAAATAATGAGCTTATAAAAAATGTTGAAAAAGAGTTGAAGGAAGGAACATTTAAGGAGAGGAGTCAGACTGATAAGATAGTTGGTAATTTCAAAACTCCGAGAAGTTAAACTAGACAGTAACAACCCCCTTGGAAATAATAATAATAATAATAATAATAATAATAATAATAATAATAATAATAATAATAATAATAATAATAAT
>JAPSGF010000002.1:49890372-49977849 GCA_035772895.1 Perdix hodgsoniae
ATAATAATAATAATAATAATAATAATAATAATAATAATAATAATAATCTCTAATTAAAACAGTTGTCTGTCTGCTCAAAATCAGGTCACTGTACAGGTCAGCGTACACATGAGTACAGTCTCATGAAGAAAATGAAGAAAATGAAGTCCAGTTTAGTCATTCCCAACATGAAGCCATTCCACAGAATAAATCTCAGCTATTAGAGGTGAAACAGAACTATCTGGTGGTTTGTCCCATGTCCCTGGCAGTGGTTGGATCTACACATTGGGTGACACTAGGCACAACTCCCAGCACTTCTTTTGCAAGTCTATGAGCTAAAGCTCTCCAGTACAAAACACTTATTTCTGCATGGTCAGTTCTGGTAAAAATCATTTTGCTAGCCATACATATATTCTGTTGTAGTTTTATGAATATTCCACACTCTAATATAAAGTGGCCTACATGGAGTTATGAAGACATTCCTTAGAGACATTCTGACAAATTGTATTCAGCTTCTGAGTTTGATTTTTAATTCAAGTGAAATAAAATCTTGTGCAGTTGTCATTAAACTAGATTTCTACAGCAGAGATGCCAGTGTCGCATCTGACTAAACATTTCAACAGACTACGTGCAAGCAACACCCATAGCCTTCCCCCGATTGGAGAAGGAAAGATTTAGTGATTAAGAAAGACAATTATTTTCACTAGTTATACACTCAGATAATTCACTTTATGATGCAGTTCATCTGTATCTTTGAGTCTCCGTGCTTCTTTACAGCTCCTAGTTTTAGGATGAAAATAACATTGCCAATTTACAAGTGAGCACCTTCTCAAATGAACTCAGAGACAGAAGTGAAACTTAAGCCAAAGAGTGTCTAATGAACTGTCATAGAAAAAGGCACATTTAGAGTTTGGGGACTTTCACTGCAAGAGTCACGGGATACATGCTGGAGGAAGAGCAGAGAGGAAACATCCACTTCCCAAACTAGATCTTAATCCCATCCCTAAAGGAAAAGTAAAAGTCCCATTTATATCAGTCTGCTTTGAAACAATCACATAAGAAAGAGGTTTCATATCAAAGCTTAGATACTAATAATACAGATATACTACCTTGTCTCATTTATCTGCAGTGTGTATATGGAATACAAACTCCTCACTGTTAACTCAAGCTACAGAAATAAAACTGGTGATGAGGTTAGAGATTTTTTGTTTGCTTTGGATCTTTTTTTTTTCTTTTTTTTTTTTTAACTTTGAAGAACAGGTTATACATCCAGTGTGATGATTGGTGGCTTGGATAGTATTGTTTTAACTGGGCTTATGTTAAAGCAACAGTCATTCCTAACCAAATAAATGATAATTAATTTAGTTTTGCTAAGGTTCTTGCCCAGTTTCCAGACACTAGAGTAATATGCTGTAGTGTGATATGATTTTTAAGAAAATATTTCCCATATCTCTTCTAAATAAATTGCTTAAATTTAATGGTATCCTATTAAGCAAAATAGAAGCTCATTAATCACTTTCTTGATATCATCCGTTAGTTTATATTTCTCCTCTCCAAATATAATTAATATTAATATTTTAAATTACTTCTAACATAGAAGACCCCTGTGTCTTTAATCATGCTCTTTTCTGGAGCTGTTTAAAATTCTTCTCTTTTTTTCAGTCAGAGGGCATGACTGAAATTTTAATGCTGTCTGCAAAATGGATACGTGCCACTATTTTATCGTATGTAATGACATTCATTTCTCAGATAGCTCATCTGGCTTTCTATTGTTACACATTTAGCAAAAGTGTTCTTGTACATCCACAGTACCATAGTGAACAACATCACAGAAACTGAATAATGGGCTTTTCCAGGGTAGGCACTGACCTGTTCTCACATCTTGAATGTGATCGTTTTGGTTGAGGAATATTGCTGGAATAATTGCTCAGTCTGTACTCAATTTTGGATAAAATTGTGGAGACACTCTTAACAACCTTGCTTCATTCACAAAGACTACATAACCAGTGAATTTTACAGATAATACAAAAGATTTTTGCTGCAGAATACTAAAGAAGCTTATGATTAAATAAAGCTTCTTTTGAATTATTTTTCTGAATGTCACTTTCTTCGTAAGTACAATGAATTGCTGGATGCTGCATTAAGAATTCCTCAGAGAACCACACTGAGTAAGATCATACTTAACAATTGGTTTATCCATTGCCAGTCAAAGGGAGAAAGCTGAGACGATGCCAGCCACAGTCCTCACAAATATCAGTGAGGATATTTAAAATTAAAATGTCTTTTGTCCCTAGCCTAAATGAATAGATGGTGTATGTTTTATCATTAGAGATGGTGTTGCACAGTCATGGTATCAAGTGAAGAAATGGTAATAACCATGGGGTCACTGAGGATTGTGGCAGTGACTTGTGTGACGTCATCCCTATTCACTTGGAATAACCAAGACCCAGCACTTCACAATCCTCCTGGATAGACAAAGGTACAAGAGAGATGGTTCAATGAAGCTGAATTAATTTCTCAGTCTTGCTAGCTTGAAAATTGTTTGCACTGTTTTGCTTCAGGATGCCTGGCAACAGAACAAGTGTTGAACATCTATACAGTGTGGGGAAACTCTTACCTGGGAGTCTACAGAAGGAAGTTCTTACATTTTCTTGATACAAACAAGATCCAGCACATCAGTGAGGACTGTCTTCTTTTTAGCCTACTGTTCCCTTTGACCAACAAATTATAGACAAGCCAATCTTTTTTTTTTTTTTCTGTCAATTGCATTACTCTCATAGACAATCATTGTTTCTGTTTGATTCAGCTAGGAGACCTTAAAGACAAGGAAGTATGGTGTAAGCATAGAACATATCTGGTCATCACATCCTTATATTATCTTTACTATACTTAAAATCTATTTTCCATCTCTTTCCAAACATCAGATTTTGTATGAGTATGGAGTCAAAGGACTGAATAATCTGCATTCTTGAACAAGGGTCCTACAAGTTAATGGGTAGCCAAGTTTTTCAAAGCAGCCTTCAAACTGAAAAGTGCTAGCTCAGTGACAACGCAACTTGCAAGTTGCGTATACAGCCTGCTAGAAACCTGACAAAAATCTGTGTTATAAGAGTTATTTCTAACAGATTTGAAACCTATAGGTCCTATTTAAACAAGCATCAGCACTTTATTTAACTCTTTGACCTACAGTGTTAATGTAGATTTTAATGCCAATAATGGGCTGTATATCAAGTATTTGGATATTATCATTTAGCCCCTGCACTCTCAGCTTGAGAATTACTGGAGGACAGTAGTAATTCAGGAAGTTCACTTTTTTAACACACAGTAAAGTCTATGATCCTATATATCATGCCAGGTGTCAGACTTTGCCTGAGGCCTGGGTTCTCCTGATGACCAATGAACTTCATAGAAAGAGAATTCAGAAAAATATGCAGCAATTACTGTCCCTTAACTGAACCAAATAATGCAGCTATTCCTGAGGATGAACACTGCATTTATACTGTACAGTAGTAATGAGATATCCCAACAAATTGTATTAGGGGCTTATTGCAGTAAGATAAATAAAAGCACAGTAAGGGAGAGCTCCTGTCACCTCCCAGCTAAACAAGTGCAACAAAATGCAACTTCTCGAGAAGAAACACGAGCACATTGAACCCTCATTATAGATGTCACAGCTTTCTGGTGGAAGTTCTATGGGCAGGAGACCAGCAACCCAGTACAGTGTCTACCATATGAACTTTAGTCATGATTCTTCCCTTAAGACAATCAATTACACTTATACCAATTTTTCCCATATTTACTTTCTACAGTGACTGTCAGCTTGACTCCCTCCCTCATTTTTCTCTTTTTTACCTGCTATCTAGAATATCTGTTCACTCATATTTGATGAAATTATACATAAGAATGAAGGATGAAGGGAAGGGGCAGCTTGGTTGGCAGAAATAGAGATAATGAACTTGAAGGCAGGAGGAAAAAAGAGAAGGAGTTGCAGTTAAAGTTTTATTGTTTCAGTAGGAGGGACAGAAAGAGGTTGAAGCCCAAAACAAAATTCAACTGGCAATGATCATTATAAACCAAATCAGTAGCTGCTTTTACCAGTGGGTTTCAATACTAGAAGGACAACATACCTTACATTCACTTAGAGAATAGCCATAGAGAACATCTACATTTGACTATGATTTCATATCTCATACATCTTAACCATTCTCTTAAAACTGAGCTTAAAAAAAGCATTGAAGTGACATTAGACAATAACAACGCAAGAACAAGAGAGTATATAGTGGACTTGCTCTCCCTTACAGTTAGAATATCTGCATGTCCATTTGGTTCTTTGGTTTCATTGAAGTTGGTCTGGTGCAGAGGATTGCTCCCATAATTAATCCCATATGGTAGGTAGAGAAGAAATATTGCTTTAGAATGTTTTATTAGCGCAGTGCCTATTACATTCTCTAGTTGTTGCAGTACATGCGAGTTGAATTTTGCAGTTTTTGTAAACGCCTTGGGAATATAGAACATTTCACTTTTATGTTTATATATTGCACAGTAGCCAGCAGTCAGACACAGAGTGTATTCATACTGCAGAATTAGTTGTTTCACTGTGTGACAACATTTTACATAGTTCTCTGTATTCAGAATATGTCTGTGAAGAAACAGGCACAGTTCTTAACAAATAATCTACCTTCTCTATTCTGTTGAGGTCGCGTGGATTTGACTGAACTTTCCTCTTTGGAGGTAATTTTTGTTACTGCTGTAAGAGCATAATGAAACATACCATCTAACAGACCATTTCTTGACCCTGAGCTATAGATGTTATATATTTCTTGTAGGAAATGAGAGTAATTGCCACATAGTTTTTAAATTTCAATTACCAGGAATGAAGTTTCATATAGCTGCTGAGCAGTCAAAGCTTTTGTGACTTCAGACCTGTGCTTCACAGGCATATGCAGTAGGGATGTCTATTTGGAAGAGCTTATATTTATAACACAAAAATACAAAGACTCACAGTAACACATTTTCTCTTCTTATTTATGACATTGCTTGAAGTGCTGGGGATATGTTTGCCATTAATTCAAGGAACTAATGAAATTACACAGGCTTCAAACTTCTCCAGATATAACATGAAATACATGCCCTTCATATCTTAATTGGAAATAAGTGCAGTAGTACCAGCCAGCTTACTACAAGAACTGTTTCAAAAGTCTTTAGTGTGGTAAGAAACGACAGCATTTACTGAATAGATAATAGTACAATTGATTCACTAACTAAAAGTAAGTCTCCATTCTGTTTTCAGTAATTCAAGCACAATCAGAAAATTTTATTGGTTCAGGAAATTCTTTTTGAGACTTGTCTCATTCTAAACTAATTATTGAATTGAGACTCTCCAATGAATTTCTTCCTCGCACTCCATTTCAGACCATTACTATGTCTGTAGCAAAAACAGACTGCCAAAAATGACAGTTGGTAAAAATGACCCCGTTTAGAGAAAATGACTTGGTAAATTCTGCTCTTCTGAGTATTAAAAGCCGTCATTTTTCAGGAACCACTATTGCACAGTACATTAAACTACCCAACAGGAATTTTTTGACAAGCTCAGTGTTTGGGAATGGCTTAGGACTGACACTCCTAAATAGTTTTTCTTGTGATAATGTTGTCTGATCTGCCATCTTAATTTTGACATAGGCAGCCAAAGTGACAGTCATTGTCAAAACAAACAAAAAAATAAACAAAACAAACAAACAAACAAAAAACCTGTTGGACATCCATATTCTGATTTTCCCACTAAAATGATCTATTTCACACACAGGTGGCTGCTTTTTCTACACCATGTTTCACAGTTACTTCACTACAAAGGATTTTTGATGCCTCTGTCTAATAATAATTTAATAGGAAAGAGTAAGCATGGCAAAGTTTCATGTATTTAGGCCAGCAACACATTTAGGCAAAGGTGAAATGCCAACAACTCCTTTAACATGATGAATAAGTATAGTACATTCATAGAATCATGGAATGGTTTAGGACATTTAAGATCATCTAGTTCCAACCCTTCTGGGCAGGGACACTTCCGTCTAGACCAGGTTGCTCAAAGCCCCATCCAGCCTGGCCTTGAATGCTTCCAGGGAGGGGACATTCACAACCTCACTGAGCAACCTGTTCAATATCTCACCACCCTCACAGTAAAGAATTTCTTCCTAATAATTAGTATAAACACACCCCCTTGCAGTTTAAAATAATTTCCCCTTGTCCTGTCACTACATGCCCTTATAAAAAAACACTGCCTTGTTCTGACAATAAAAGTCAGACTGTTTTGGGAGTTGAAAATGATATCTTGTTCCTAGGTGACATGTGGGGCAGATTGTTCATTAAAGGCCTCATGTCCATTCAACAGCTGGGTATAGGACACATTTAACCCACTCAGCACTGAGCACTTTTAAGGGCTATCCTGTACTTTCTGGAGTTTAAAGTATTTAGCAAATTTTCTGTTACGTATACAGACCTTCTGACATTGGAACTGATGCTGTATAGAAACATTCAAGTATCTAAGTATCTTGATAAAAAATGCTGTCACCTATATTATACAGCTTGTCTTCTTTTTGATAGATTACATGCTATAATGAAACATGCTACTTGTCCATATAATTTAACTACATACTTGAACAATGATTACAATACGCACTGCATTTTAAATTATCTTCCATTATGTTTCATTTGCTGTACAGATTTCAGTTGGCATTTACAAGACAGACAGAAAATTACAGCAATTACTGAAAACTATTGTGATATAAAAGCAATGTACTTCCCCTCCTCCTATCAATTTTCTTTGTACCGTTGCTTCAGTGCCTAAGAAAAACTATATTTTTCCTCCTTAACTATTAACTGCGCAGAGAGAATTACTTCTACTTCTCTTAGTATTTTTGGTAGCAAACAATATTAATTCTGAACTTGGTTATGCTTTTTATGGAGCCTTTTAATTAGACTAGAATTTGTTAAATGTACATGCACATTCACACATCTTTCCACAAGCATAACAGTCAATTCTTAATTCTTCTTTAAAAATATAATCAATTTTTAATTTAATTATTTCTTTTCTAGTCCAAATTGAGGAGATTTTAACAAGAATTTCTATGGCCAGTCTTTTTTACTACTTCATTTATCTTAATGGCAGGGACCTGTCCCATAAACTCATCTATCCATGGTTAGTTCCACATTCATGAGTAGTTTCTCATGATCCTATGGGTATAATCACACACAGAAAGTTAAGTATTTGTGTATTTATATAAGAACAAGGTCTTATTTTGCTTGGGCTTTCTTAAATACAGAGCACGTTGTGTTCATTGTGTTCATTTAAGGGGAGAAACAATTTAAAAGTGTTTGAAAAAGAGGATTAATATTTTTCATAGCATGCATAAATAATAGCAATAATTTTCACCATGTATGCCTAACACTAAAGTAAAATTTGTAACACAAATCTCTATAGTGTAGCATAACAAACTTGTACTTTGTGTATTCATGTGATTTAAATTGAATCTGGCATTGCAAATGGCAGGAATTTTAATTACTTAGAATAATATATGTATTATGACCTAACATACTAGTACAAGAGGATCCTGTATGATTATAATTCAGTTCTAAATGTGTGAATCTTTTTCTTTATGATTCTCCAAAAAGCAAATATATATTATTGTGACAAGAAGGTGTCTCATACTAGTTGCTGGAAAAACAACCATTAAAAAATAACTGTGTTAAAATTTTAAAATAACAACAACATCGTAATTCCTAGTTAAAATCTTGTCAAGTTATATCCATTAGAACAGCTACTGGAAAGACATAAGAAAGTTCTCTGATGTGGGATGTTGGCATATGCTCTGTCATGATGTTACAAAGTAGGAGACTTACAATAAGCAGGCCTCTTATTATTGACCTTTCCCTTCTCTCGTAGTTTTCTCTCTGTATTCCCTCATCTTTTTTCTTCTCAAGTTTTAGCTTTGAAAAAGGCCACCAGGAACACAGATGAAGCACAGTTTAACCATGAGCTTAGTTTGAAATAGCCAACTGCCACTGTTGCCAGTTTGATATCAGTGTAGGTACTTATTCTCTGTTCAGCACATCGGAGATGTGGAAGGTGGTTGTTGTGATAGCAAACAGCAGTGCCATGAGCAGGAGGTGAACTGCAAAATGAGAGCAAGAAATCAAACGCAGTGTTGCCAAACATTGTAATCTTCACTAATTCTACTTGATTATTTTGACACAATTTGAGGCACAAAATATGATAATTAAATTAGGGGGCTTGCTCCCACACACCTATTGGTGTTTCTAGAGTCTTTCCTTGATTTCTTCCAAGCATTCTACATAACATGTCAAAAACTGTTACTTATAATAGTAACTGGTGATTAGTGCCATGGCAATTTTTAGCATTAAACACAACTTTCTCATTGTTTCTGATGAAAGCTGAACAAACCAATTTCAGGAAGATAAATCCTCTGGTTTAAGAATTGGCTTAACTGGGCTTTTCTTTTTCCTACACCCCTCCTCTTCACACAAGAAAACAACTCCAGATATTAGCGCAGCTTTAAATGGTTACTATTCCAGGAGCTCTGTGGTGCTGTAGGTATCAGATGGATCACATCAACCTGAAAATGCCAAAGATGTCACTGATTTCTTCTCCTCCAATTTCTGTAGGACTGAACATCCCTGGAGCTGGTCTAGCTCTACTGTGGTCTACTAGCTCTTCTGTGGTCCCTCTCATTTACATGACCACACTGGCAAACTTTACAACACCTCACATATTATTTGGCTACAGACAGTCACAGAGCATGGATGGTTACTACTGAGTATAACCAGATGAGCATATGTCATGTCACAGAGCTGCTTAGCATTATGGCTTAAAAATAGATGTATATTTATGTCAGATCTAGTTGCCATGGGTAAGTCTAAATGATAGTTTTTTTAAAAAAAACAAACAGTGCTTTAAGTTATGTGAACTCAAATTCAGAAACTGTTCAATTTGCACTGAAATTTATATATATATATATTTATTTTGTTTTTTAAGTACAATTGACAGCAAGGTACAGTATGGCAGACACACAACCAGACAGCGTAGGAAAGGCTAATCTACCAGTGTCCTGCATCTGTCATTCATAAAGGAAGCTATCTACACAGTATACATGAATATAGGTTACTATAGTAACACTGAGCTTTTATTTTTCTTCAGGTTTATTATAAGGAAGCCAAGGAGTACGTCCAGACACTGAGTGCATTCATAACCTCTAGAAATGTCTGGTGAATGCTTCCTTGAAGACACTTCTAATAGACTTGTTCATTGCTAAAGACTGCAGCCTAGAAACTAAAAGCAGACAGCCCCCCATAACGATAATATAAAGCCATAGTCCAGGCTTGTACCTATGGCTCAGCAAAATAATAACAACAAAGATGATGGAAAAAAGAAAAAAAGAAAAGAAAAGAAGAAAAGAAGGAAAGGAAAGGAAAGGAAAGGAAAGGAAAGGAAAGGAAAGGAAAGGAAAGGAAAGGAAAGGAAAGGAAAGGAAAGGAAAGAAGCAAACAATTATTGCCTTTTTCCAAGACTAAACTCCAGGGACCTATGGACAGGACTTTCTCTGAGCAACCAGAAAGGAGCAGATCTGAGGAGCTCTGAAATATGGAGTAACACATGCACTTTGTTACAGAGGGAGTTCTCAACTCTCCTGTTAGTTGTTCTTACAGATTACCCTGTGCAATGGGTTCATTACAAAAGAAATACACAGATCCCACAGCCTGCTAAATGCAGGGGAACCACATAACAGAAAGGGTTAAACACTCTGGGATGACACCTTTTCTTACAAAGCACCCATCTTTAAGACTCACCTCTTTTCAATTCTCGATAAGCACTGATCAATTTTAAGACTGAGACTTTTTATGTAGCTTCAGAGCATCATAGACAAGACAAAGCAGTGGTGCTCCAATATTGTATGACTCTTACCAGGAAAGTTATGAAGTGCCAGACCTAAGAATACATGCACAATCTATTTATAGCATTGTTATATTTTCTCATTCATTTCCTCTGGGAGCTTGCTGTGTTGTGGTTGCATTCAGGAGTAAGTCTTCAATCTCACAGCCCTGCGGTTACAGGAAAAAAGCAGCTGAGGGTTGTATTATATTTTTATGTAGCTGTACAGTAACACTTTGGACATCCTGGAATAAAGAAAAAAGAATAGCTGAACTTTTTTTTGCTTTACCACAGTGACTGCTTTGCGGCAGGGATGAAGGAAGATCCATGATTAAGGAACTGGTGATACACTTGGGGATGAAAGTTTGGTTCCTGAATATTGCAGAAGGTTTTTTATTTTCATAAGCAGGATTGTCAAAAGTAACTAATGATTTCAGCTTCCTCCAGATGAGCTTGACCAATTGAAGACAATTTAATGGATAATAATGGATTAAATAGACAATTTCCTGGATTTTACAGGAAACTGAGTATCAACATTCCCCCAAATAAAGTTTCTTTGTCTTCAGTTTGGGCAGTGCAGTTTTCCTCATAACATTCATACGTGCTTTCTGGAAATTTGGGCAATCGATTCCCCAGAGATATTGGGCTATCTACATTGATATATATGTTCCCCATCCTTTACTTTTCTTTCATTTTTATTTTTGTCTCCTGAACTGCAAATCCCATTTAATGTGTCAATATGCAATGTCTGGTACTGAGTTCTCAAATCACAACTGAGGATTTTCACTGTTACTAAAATACAAATGTCTCAGTGTCAAAATCATGCAATTTCAGATGCACCTTTTCCAGTGCTTTGTACAGAAAAATGTCCTGGACACCTGCATCCAATTTGAGTGTGGGCTAGTTAGGATACAGAAAGCAGCTGGAGTGCCTTAAAAGATTTTTCTTGCCATGACACTGTGGCTTCTGTCAGATTCCCTTCTCTACCCTTCCTATTGCTGCCATAGGTTGGGCTGCATGCAGAGACAATGGCTGGCACTGGAGCAGATATGTGGGCACCACTGATCTCATCTCACACGGGTCAGTTTCTTGTCAGGGAACACAGAGCCCGCAGAGGAGTTAAGCAGATTACTTTATCTCCCATGTTTCTGCTACATTTTCCTGTATTCAGGACACTGCAAGAAGCACTCTGAAAAGCACTGATCTGCTTTAGTACTCTTCATTAAAACTTAAATCCAATCAGCTGAAGCATACTGTGATTTATCAAAAAATCAGGACTGAAAGAAAATAAAACAGTATCTCAGCCTGACTTGACGACAGAATAGTTCAGCTGAAGTAGACATTCAAAGATCATCAATTCCAACTTCAGCAGAAATAAAACTATATACTTAATGGTAATTTCTCATGATGATTAATATTAGTTCCAATTCAGATGAGGTAAAGACAGCCGATCCCCATGTTCATTTTAACTCCAGTTGCTATCCAATCCAGGCTGTTAATCTTTGGTAAAATACTCTATCTAAACAGTCCACAAGCTTTATTGCAAAGTGTTAAAAAACTAACAGTCTTCTACTGACATTTGATTTCTGTTCTGAAATTTAAAGCTTTACAGCATCTTTGTTTAAACTATCCAAGTTTAGAGAGCACTTAAATTCAGCCTTGTACTGACCTTGTTGAACAAACCGTAATTTTTTTTGGCACCAAAACCTCTGCTTTCAAGCTGCTGCTGGTTGTGTGCTCTGTTGTTTTTTAGGAGACATCCCTTGAATGCACTTCCCAGATAACAGCATAAGACTGTTTCCTATTCATGTCTAGACACTTTGCCAAGTGTTCATTCTTGAGTAAGCAGTACAATGAATTATCTCTTCCATACAGAACAGCAGCCACAGAGCAATCCACAGGTTAAAACAGGAGCCTTCGGAGCTATAGAGACATATGGGAGGCTTGGAAGTTCCGTCTTGTAAACATGAGAAAAATGTGACCTTCTCAACACCACATGAGATCATACCATGCATACCTGCAGACATCTGCTTGACTGTATATAAATGCTTCATGCATTTATTTTGAGGGTTCTGGCAGGTAAGAATAAGACTGGATATCAGGAGCCAACATAACATAATTGTGGGAGGCATCCAGAAAGGCATAGCATACTTGACAGGGAGAGCAGGAAACATTGGTGATATGGTTTCTTGCAAGAAAATTTATCCTGTACTTAGCTTTGTTAGGTTTTCTGTCTCTTTAGATCAGCACTGAAAAAGACCTAGATCTGGAAAAATACAAGTGAAAGTGTACAGCCTGTAACTTTGTAGGTCTAATGTAACTTGAGGGGCAAGATCCTCCTAGAATTCAGGCCAGAAAAAGTCTGACATAATAAAAATAATATATGCAATGCAGGGATATTATAGCATCAACTCTATGCCTGGCAATATTTTTGAAACTATTTTTCTGTTAACTTATTTATATATCTGTCAGCTTGAGTTCTCATATACAGTGTCCCGAGGCATTAATCTCCTTAATAAAATGTTATGCATTCCCACAGAAGCCAACAACACAAGAATGAAAGGGAAGCTCTGCTCATATTTCACCATAAACATAATATTAACGAATTGCTGAGTGCGTGGTCAAAAACGTATTGTAAGTTTGCTAGCTAACACTTTCTCCAACAATACAGTAACAATGAGGATGTCCTAGGAAAATAGGAAATAGCAAGAACATGCAAACTGAAAATATAACCTGTATTAGTTCAGCACCAAGAGCAATAGGATTGTCCCAACACCTCTGCCTGGTTCTGGAGTCCATTTGAATACTGTGACAAAGAAAGGAAAAACAAATGCTCAGAAACAAATCATTTCCAAACAGAATGAAGACCTCAACATCATGCATAAGTTTTTAGGAAGCACAGATTTGCTGTGCTTAATTTCACACTGTGCTAGAGACACCCACATAAGAATAGAATGGACCTACATGACCTAAAAAAGACATATTTGGGCTGCATCTCTTATTATACGACAGAGACGATGGTAATTTTCCATCAGATGGCTCATCCTTACACCCTCTGGGAGAAGGTTCATTTCTTTTCATTACATCTTTTCTAATGGCATAGCAGGAAACGTGATAGTGAGGAGATTTGCTTTTGACTCATGCATCTACTGCATATGCAATATGCATGGGTCATACATAGCTGTACGATATATGATGAAGCATTTTTATGTGAAACTTTGCTATGTGAAATTGCTTTCTTACTCTTTTGCTTCCAAATACCTTTGTTAGGGATTCGATACATTTTCCCCATTGATTATTTCTGGGCACAGATCATTATGCTATAATCATTTGAAAGCTGCCATTTCTGTTTAAATCTCCATGCTGAAAAGGATTATATATCAGTGTCTAGGAAGTTTGTGTCTGTATAATTCAACAGATCAGGGACTGGATACTATAATTCTGTGAACTGTCACAGTCTCTGAACAAGTCACTCTAACTTTGGTGTACAGTGCTAATAGCTGTGGAGGCTTATTTTAATAAATCCTTTCTTCATCGATTTATAAATCAGAGGATATTATTTTCCACATTTTTTTTCCCACTAAGAGACCCTTTTCAGACCCTATTCTGAAGACAATCATTACCTCCAAGTTGCAAGGAGTAAATTCCCAGGTACTTTCCCAGATCAGCTGTGACTCAAAAGATAAAAATGATCTCAAAAGGTATAATGTGCAGTACTGCACCTGTCAGTCTTTTTTTTTCTAAAAAAAGTAATAAAAAGAAAAGCAATATCCCTTGCCACTCTTCTCTCAGGAGAGACAACACCTCATAGCCAGTCTGTACATTTAAGTAACCAGTCGCCAGGATGCACGCTTATTTGAAGCACAAAACAGTCTGGCTTAGCAATTAAGCTTGGTGTTGTCTTGAACAACTGGTAACATCTACTGACAAAGCAAGGCTGATTACCCAAGACTGCTACCCAAGATGGCTCAAACAGATAGTGCTGCAACACTGAGGCTAAGGTTTGAAGAATGAATAAATAATCATTGATTAGACTTTCCCTTTGGTGACATCTGAATGGTTAAAGACATTTACATTCTTCATAGCTCACTATTTCTTCCTTTAAGACGCCAATGCAATCATATTTCCCTGCCAAGTAAAATGGTATAATTTCCCAAATGGGTAAAAATTCCCCTCAGTTATTGCTAAAATTTCCCGTATAAAAAAGGAAATTATGTTTCTGAGAGCCTGGGGATTGAACACAATTTTCCAGAGTCAGTCAGACAACCTATAATGCAGAGCTTTTGAAATCAGCCACACAGCATGGTATGTAGCAGCATCCTGCACCTAATTATGCTCCCATTTATATGAGGGTGTGAAACAAACCTGCTATCTCTTTATATTGCACATACACTTCTAACTATGTCTACAGCTTGTTAGCAAAAATACAATTAGGCAAGGTGCCAATAGGTCATGGAGCTGAGTTAGTAACTGTGGCTGGCTGGCTAACTGCCTGCAGTTAACAATTGGGCTGATACACTCAAATCATAGTTATTAAGGGAAATCTGTGCAACTGATGGATGTTTGCTGTTTCCAAAGCAATCTAACATTCTGTTGGTTTTACTTCAAATAACTTCCCACTCTCCCTCGAAAGCGCATAGGCAGCAGTCAAGAGAATTAAACAAGTGTTAGTTAGCTTTGCTATAGCCTTAACAGTTTACTAATCAAAATAAAAACCAACGAACTCCTAAACCTTTTTAATAAGCATGGAGTTTTATTAAGATCAAGGTTAGCCAGTTGGATTTTTGGTCTCTTTGGAAGAGATACATCAAAGCTATTTTCATCCAGGCACTTATTAAATAGTACTGACTCACTTACCATCTCCACAAACTGTATGTGGTTTTTCTGTCCACTAAATGAATAAACGAAGAGAAGTGAAGCCACTTGATTCTTCTGTCCTTATACCCTGCACGCACTATCTGTATGCAGACTCTTGTTTAATTCATTGGGATTACAGGTATGGGTGAGTGCTCACTCTGAGACATTGATTTTCTTACCACAGTGCATTTTGTACCTTGAGTTTAGCAGTTCATGTCAGAAATTGCTCAGACTTCTTTTGCCTTCTACTTCAAGCTGAAGTCAAATGTGCTCACAACCACACATATTTTGGCTAATTCTAAATTTTCCAGATGGGGACTCACAAGTCAAAGCAGTATATATTGTTCATATATATCTGTTCATTATAGTAAGAAGAACAGAAAATCTCAAATGTAAACTATTCCAAGTTAATGTTAACCAACTTGTGACACTTTTTTAAGACTGGATCTAAATCTACCAATGAGCAGGCAGAATCCACGCTACTTAAATTCAGCCTGTAACAAGGAGAATCTGAGACTTCTGCCTTAATCTGAGATGATACGTTGCCTAACACTAAACATTTTTAAACCACCGTGGAAGTCTGGGTTCAGATCTGGACCTAAACATCACGAGTTGAAAGTAGCTATGTGTTTTTTCTGTATGATGTCACCCTAGAATTGCATTTCAGAGGTCTGTTTGTCCATATGATGAAGGTCAACTAGATTCATGTCCATTATCTCAGATATTTATCCAATGTCTTCTCCAGGACATTTAGTGATGAAGAGTATAGCTCTGCCAAGGTGACCTACTTCAGTGCTTCCAAAACTTCACTAATGCTAAATTTCTCCTACTGCCTGCTATGACTCATTCCAGTTTCAGCCCATTATTTCTTGTCACAGTGAGTATTTTGGCAGGCACAAAGTGCTGCACTTCAGCATAATATTGTGACTTCAGTTTAAAAATATGCTGGTTAGCCCTTTACAATCATCTATAGATAACCACGCATACAGGTGTTTTTTTATTATTATTTTTTTAACATCTATCTAAATCACATCAACAAATTGTTCTTTGATCTTTTCTCTGAGAATTTCGTAATCTTAAGCATAGGTACCATAAGTAAATGTAAATACTATAATAACATAAGTAAACAGAAATCTCCCAGTATTGCAGTCCATATTATATGAAACTCTCTGTTGTAACTGAGGACTCTTCTCCATTGTTAATATTTCCAGATACTATAAAATGGATTATTTTTTTTGGTCACGGAATTCACTTTCATCTTTAGTTAAATTTCAACAATTGCCTTGTTTTAAAAGGATTTTTCAGGCAACAGAAAGTTATTGACTTCGCAGAGCTCTATTTAGAGGTATGAACAATATTCAGCCAATCATCAGTGTTGCATTAGGCAACACATCAGTTTATTTACAGCAGCATGTTTAGTATAGCATTTAGACATAGCTTTTCAAAGCTGGTCACGTTGTCCATTATAAGTTTCTGGCAAATTTAATATTTTTTAACTTTTTAATCTTTTGCAAAAAGGTACAATACCAATATTGAGCAATTCATATCCAAAGGACACAGTTTATGTTTCTAAATGATGAGGGGCAATTTCACACATTAAATATTGTTTCTGTTCATCAACTGGAATGATGGAATTTCCTAAAGACTTTGTACATAGAAGTATAAGTCATGCTAAGCTTTTAAATATTCAAATCATCTGGGTAAACTTTGGAAAAATGAGAATCAAAGTAGATTTCTAATGGATAATGCCTTCAGAACAAAGGCTTTGCTTCTAGATTACATTTGTCATCACAACACTTCTGCATAACTTCAGCTGAAAATAAAGCTTACTTGCCTACATGTGAACAGGCAAATGAGCCTCAGAAAACAGATTTTTATACAGAATATCAAGATCTCCCTGCAATTCCAAAAGATGTCATGCTGCTAGTAAATTGTTTTCAAATATATTCTGAAAGGCAGAAAACAAAACAAAACAAAACAAAACCAAAACAGACTAAGAAACAAAAAAATAGAGGGAAAGAAAAAGATGAAAAGATGAAAACAAGCACTTGTAAAAAGGAAGTGGATAGTAATAGGTGAGATAGCAACAGTCTCCAGAGAGGGGATCCATCAGCTGGTGTAGGGTTCCTGATGGATGTTTGACTTTCTCTCAGAGTTAATAGGAGGGCAGAGAGGGAAGTGTATCCATATAGATTTTCCACCCAAAGGTAATTGTCTAAGCTAAGCAAAATGCATCTCTCAGGCATATTTCTCTTTATGGAAAGAGCTCAAAAAGATTTAGACAGATCCTAAATGACTGGCTCGGCCTAGGGACTTACGTTTCAAGTGGATGAAGATGCAAGGGAAAGGATCTCATTCTCTGTGACAGACTGTGAGAATGAAATATCCAGGAGACAGGATCTATCTGCCCATTTATTTAGAAATACGTATCCCTACAGTAGGGTTTTGTGTGTGCATTTTGTTGTTGTTTATAACTGAAAACGCATAAAAGAGTCTTGAGACCACACTCCAGCCTGTCCCCTCTGGATAGGTGCCCTCAGCCACAGCCCACAGATCTCAGTCTATTTTCTCCTTTCTTCAAGCTGAAGAATAAGGAACATTTCCCACCTCCTGCATGACAGTCTAAGCTGTATCTCAGTAATTACAGCCCTCTCCTGCCAAGTAGAAGGTAGATCTCCATTTTTCTGAGGCTCCAGCTGTGAAAGCAATTTTAGACTCTCTAAAATTCCCTAAGTCACATAAGGAAAACCTATGGGTAAAAACACAAGAGGAGAGAAGAGAGGTTTAAGCTATCCTCCTGCCAGCACTTTGCATCAAGCCAACTGAAGCGTCTCCCTGCTCAGCACAGATGCTGCTTTGCATCCTCCTCAGAAGTTTCACTCTGACCATATGTTGGCCATACAGAGAATTTGGCTCCTCACCCAGCGCTCTGAAGCAGGGAGCTGGCAACCCAACACCAACACAGCAACAGTCCCAGTCACCATACACATTCCCCCGGTGTACCTTCAGCTCTGCTTTTAAGGTCAGATAAGTACTTGATTGAATAACTCAAGACAGGAACTGATGACTGATTTTGCTGTCTTTTGGCCACTGTGAGGACAACACAGAAGAACATTTTAAAAGTCCCAGCATTTTTATATATGGTATTAATTGTTATTTCTCTCCTCAGCTGTGCTATCTACTTTGTGCTTTTTATCTGGCAATTTTTACAACAGGACAGATGCAGTTCACTTTTGCTGTATGCAGTCAGTTTTGAAAATCAGGTCTAGGATTCCTTGGGATAGCAGACAGTATATAAATATGAAATAACATTGAAAAGCATAGCCAGCTAGCTTCTTGCAAAACTACCTGTCAACATATAGGACATACCAGATTCACTCACAAGTATACGAAATATCAAAAGAAAAGTCAAACTCTAAAGTAATGTGTTCACTTTTTCTTTATTTATTGACTAATGTACATGTATGATATTTTAAAGGCAGGAGGCTTTTAATCCAAAACATGGCATGGCAGCACACATAGGTGTTTAAATAACTAACAATGAACATTTTCAATGACCAAGAACCAGGGACTTTACATTCCTGAATCCTCAGTTGAGATACTGCGGACTTTTCTAAGGAATGAGGATGAGAAAGTCAGATTTTTTTCACTCCCAAAATATATGAACTTGAAGTCTAGATGCTTCTATCTTGTTCTTGGCTCTGTGTTAGTGGGTCTGTACCTAATATTAATACAGAGTACAAAATATTTTTGTTTCAATTATTAAAATGATTTAAACCAAATTAATGATGCAGCAGTAAGATAAAATAGACTTGTTTCAATTCCACAAGTTGCACAGTAACCACAATGTAAGTTTCAAAGCTAGTTTAGATGGTGGATGCAAACATGTATTATTCTTCCTATTTTATCTTGTAGTGTAGCCTGGAGTTTTATTCCATACAGTATACAAAACAAACATAGAAGAAATGATCCCTTATCAATTAGAGCCTTCTCTACCACAACCAGATCCAAAACCCATTGAAATAACTGGAAAGGCTCCTACTGACTTCACTGGGTTTTAGGTCATGATGGTAGAAAATCTGTTTACATCTCTAAATTATTTTACAAAGTGCCTAACGAAAAAAAGCAGAAGAGGATTAAAACTGCCATTCTTCCATTTAGTCCATAAACTCCTTCAGAACCAACAATGAAAGGAGCTCACTAGTACACATATCTTCAGTGAATTGTGATTTTAGCTAGCACATAACTGTGTGCCAAAGTTTTCAATTCTTTCTGCTGAGGCACTATTTCTGCTCTCTAAAATCAAACAGAAATAAAAGCATAATGAACTCACTTTATGATCAGAATAAGAATAGACGTATTTATACAGTCAAAACTAAGGCTTGTCTTCCATATAAAAACCACCATCATTTCTTTGGAAAGGCTTAAAAAACACACACCAGAAAATATTCAGGATTTTGTGGTCACATATAAAGAATTTAATGTCATTTTTATGTATTATTTTTAGCAGTAAAAATTAATTTTCTAATAATTACAACATTATACACCCAACCAAAATTTTGTCCAAAGGAAAGTTCATGGAAACAATATTAATTCCCATAGGACTGGAGTGGAATGCGCAACAACAAATTACAAGTTGAAAGCATAAGAACAAAGAGGATACTGCAGTGAACCGGACACATACATCCAACATGACCAAATCAAATATTTTTGCACAAATTAGGTAATGTTAAAAAAGGATAGAATTTGTAAGAGAAATAAAAAGTCATTCAGCCATCTTCAGTCTTCTGTATTGTTCTTTTGAGAGCCTTATCATCAACGGTAAGTATACACACCCGAATTGATAAAGAATGCTGTAAACACACAGCACTTAAAAACTATTCTATTATTTCCTTTGACATTACTTTTTAAATTTTGTGTGTGAAAACGAAACTGAACAAAATGAGTGGGGATGTTGCCAAGGTGCTAAGGCAACATCTTTCATTGCTGTTGTGAGATATATATCTAATATCGAATGACCAGTGACACGAAAATGCATTTGCTTTGGAAATCAGAAGCAAAAAACTCCTTTAACAAAAACAAAAGTTCTCTCTATATTACACACACAGTAGAGTATCCTCATAGGACCTTGAGAAGAAATGAATACTCCCAGGTGCCCCTTAGTTTGTTGAAAATGCTGAGCAACTTCAAAGATTTAGTATCACAAAGTCTACACAAAATGATCTCTCTCTGCACTCTTGCATCTGCACATAAATGCACCTCACCACATTAAACCAGATGGATGATAAATGATGGGATTATTTGTAGTATGATACTTGACTCAGTAATTCATGTCATCTTTTCCAGCTGCACACTATTCTGTTCTATGGTCCTCTGAAACTGAAGAGGAAACTGGAGTAAAGAAATAAATTAACCTAAAAATATTACGATTGTATGGATTCTGCTAATAACTAGCAAAAGTAAAGTGAAAATGACAGGTTTGTTTTTTTTTCATTAAACGATTCCTGAAGATTTGTTTGGCTACGTATCATGAGTTAATTTTAAGGTCTGTATTTTCTAGGGAAAATTCTTCTGAAAAGAAAATACAAATAAAACTGATGGGAATTTCTTGAACTTCCAGAGCTGCAGCAGGAAATATTTGACCTTATTAGACCCCTAACTGTGATGTTTCCATCAGGGAAAAATATTACTTAGCAGAGTCTACAGTAAAGCTGTCTTACAACAGCAGTGTGGAATTTAAAAAAAAAAGAAAAAAAAAAAAGAAAAAAAAAGTCAAGAGTAATTAAAATCAAAAGAAAGATCAAATCTCAGTTAACATTACCATATAAACAACCACTACCAAAACAAGAAACAGCCTCAGTTAAGCTGAGAAGTTCAGAGTTTATATGTGAGTACGTGTATCATTTCTTGCATTTGAATTTATACTGTACAGGTACACAAATTTCTTTGGTCTTTCACAAAGCTCAACTGCAATGCAGTAAATAAAAGGAGGTTCTATTGAACAGCACTTCTGTTGTTCAATAAAACATAATTAAAGACTTTTAAAATAATTTTATTTAAACCTGTGGAAAGTTTGTAAGGGAATTTCCTTCGACACTGTGGCAAAAGCAAAGAGTGCCTCAAAATGCCCCAGAGCAGTGGTCACAGCTCCAAGCTGTCAGAGTTCAAGAAGAATTTGAACACTGCTCTCAGACACAGGGTTTGAATATTGAGTGGAGCCAGGAGAAGGACTGAGTGATCCTTGTGGGTCCCTTCCAACATGGGATATTCTGTGATTCTACTTACTCTGTAGGAATACAAAGCAGTTTTCATGAGGACTAGTGATAAATAAATACTGAGCTAATAACTAATGATAAATAAATAAAGGGGAAGGAGGGAGGGAAGGGGTTGGGGGTATTTCAGCACAGTGCTGGCTCCAGTACAAGTTTGAGTAATGCTGTAGGAGTATCTGTGGGAAGCATGTGAAGGATAAGAGCTGTGGATAAGAAGGTATCAGAGTGGACTGTAAGGCTTCTGTGGTTGAAGCTATAGTAAAACTAAATGCTAAGCAGGTGGAGATGGGATTTTACCTACTGAGTACGTGTAAGTTAGTGTTCTGGAATATTTTTGGTATGATGTTTCTTTGTATCATAAAAGAATGCCACCTTGAAGAGTGTTACTGCAACTTATTTTGTGAAGATTTCTGAGGAACTACTGACTGACTTCCTGCATTAGCATGTCTCCTTAAGAAAGTACTTATAATCAATTTCCCATCACTATACAGTATTTTCAAACCTTAGACCGATAAATCCTTCCATCCAGTTTTTCTGCTTGGAACCTTGTATATCTTCCAAGTGTATTGCCATGTACCATTTGCCTTTTTGGCAAATTGTACATTTGTTGGCACAAGGAAAAGCTTTTGGGAATTCAAACATTGTTTGAATTCTGCAGATCTGAATAGCGACTCTTTAGATCTCATCTCAAAGTATGTTTAAGACAGATCCAACCACAAGAAGAAAAAATGTTGACAAGTACATTATTGAATTATTTTTGTTATCTTCTTTTCTCACTCAAAAGCATCAAAGAAAAAGTTATGGCTTTGATTACTTTAAAATTTAAGACTGATTAATGAGCAAAGCAATCACAAGTTACTAAAGCTTATTTATTTGTATTTTTAAGTGGAAAAAAAAACGCTCTTTAGATGTTGTTTTTTTCAAGGTCAGATTTTCATTTGTATGAAAGAGAAATAGCAACTGCAGTTGTGCATTCTCCACTATTTGAATTAAATCAAGGTTCCACTGGAGATCTTCCAATCTTCTGTCTGGAAAATATGTAGGATATGTAGTTTTAAGATCCTTTCTCATTCTTTTTTAACTTTTGTTTGTTTGCCTTCCTTTCACTTGCAGTTTCTAATATAGACTAAAATCTTTATTGTCAAATTATTTTAAGTAGTAATGATATATGGATGCCATGAATTGATGAATCACAAAAAGTACTATTTAAAATCTTACGTAGGTATGATTCTTTGCTAGCTGTCATAGAAATGAGCTAAGATTCTGAGGTGAATATCATCACTTGCTCATCTAAATAAGCCATAAGGCATGATAAAAGAATCTGAGATATAAACTATTTAGATGGTAAATAAAGATGGTTGATTAGGGCAAAGAAAAAAATACAGAAAATATAATGGAAATATTTTTCTTTCAAGATGTTCCTAATGCAAGACATTATCAGCTGAGCATCATTAGGAAGACTTTCTGAAAGGAGCCATGGAAATCTAGAAATTAAATATTTTGTGGTCCTCAAAGCATGACTATAAACACCTGAATTCACAAAACTTTGGGATCTAAAAAATAAAGGACAGTTTTAATTACCTGTGCACCAATACATGTAGTACATTATTGTATTTCAGTGAAAGGTAAAATTGCATGATAACATCTGTAATGAGCATCTCACTCAGCATTCCTCAGGGGAAAATGTCTGAATGAGCTTGTTTAGGTTGTGTGGCCCTAGGAAGTGAAGAGTGTCAAAAAAGTCAAAGGTGCTTGAATAGTGAAGCACACAGAGGTTTGAAAGAGGCTTTAATTCTTCGAGAAATTAATTATCTACTCTTTAGACTAGCTTCCAAGAAGACTGCAGCCCAAGATCAATGCCTGGAGCTGGCTGCAGTTCTGATGAAATCCTGTGGGGAGTGGGAGGAACAGACCATTGTACTTCATTCCTCACATGTTTTGAATAGCACAATTGTGTTTTCTTTGCCACTAGACTTTCCCCTGAAAGATCTTGCACCCTGTGCAGCATGTGAGCCTAACAAAATCTGCTGCTTATCATAATTTGAGGGGGCCAAACTGTAGGAAGGAACCTGTTACTAGTAGCTGGTGATGCCAGTGCTGTAGGTGCAGATGTAAACCACTTCGTGACTCCCACCAGCCTCTGCTGAGTGCTACATTATGCAGCAGGGCTGAAAACCGGCAGTCATGCTGCTGCTGAAAAAATGCTGGAGGGCAGCCAGAACGGGAGAACTGAGAATTATTGGTGATAGCTGGATGGTTGGACTGGATGATCTTGTAGGTCTTTTCCAACCTTGCTGTTTCTGTGATTCTGTGACAAATGCAGGCTGGGGGAGGGACTACAGCAGGAGAGTGGGGAACTAGGGCTGAGTTGCTAATCTTGGCTATCTCAGCCTGGAGGACCTACCAAACCAGCCAGTCTTCATCTAAATCATGCTTCTCCCTACCTACTTCTATTAGGAAAGAGAGGACCTTTGGTGTCTGCAAGGGAAGGGTGTACAGAGCTACACCACCCTAAGGGCTTGTCCTTCCTGAGATCCAATAGTGCATACGAGAGGAGTCTCCATCTTCTATGCCCCCTTGCTCTTGCCATAGTTCTACAGAGTTTGAGAAGGAGAACATAATTCCTTCTACTGTCCTCTGAAATATAATTAACATAATTCTTACTAATTTTCTGATTTCTGATTTCACTGGTTAGATTCAAGAATTAGAAGCAATACCTTATGATAAATAAACTAAAATAAACTATCTTCTTCAGCCTATCAGGTAAGGCATCTGAAAAAATCCAATGTGCTTTTTTTTTATTTTTTATTTTTTTGAGGTACATCAACAACTTCTTGAACCAGAAAGTACTAGTTTTACAACTAGACGCTTGTCTTTTAAACGCAGTAATTTACATGGAAGGCAGATGTTTATTTAAAAACAGCCTAACTTATATTTCTGCCAGGCACTTCTGAGAATGAAAGACCATGTCTTTGGAAGCCTGTAATTTTAAGCAAGTTTTTGGGATTCACAGAAACAGAGGATCAAGTAGGTAACCAACAGGCAAAGTAATTATTTCAATCCTACTTTGGATTCACTTGCGTCTTTTAAATTCTACATAGATTCTAGAAAACTTTAGACATCGTGGAATAAAACATTCTTCTTCTGAAACAATATTTTTGTTTGACATACTGACTGACCAGGACAAGAAGTGTTGTAACAGAGCTTTAATTTGGTCTTTTCACTTGAGCATAAAACTGGAAATCATTCAGAAGGGCACAGCATATGAAAATCTGTTTCACTATTTTCTGCTGTTAGTGGAAAAGCCATATTGAATTCTGTTGCAACTCCACTTTTTCTTTTGTGTAAGTGTTCATATATTCAATATCCTACTTAATAACTTTAAATTGAGTTAGGGATAAGGTCTAAAAGCCATCCTGTTAGGACTGAGTATATAATAACTTACTCCAGTGGAACCACCTGTAGAATATAAAGCAAGCCATTTCCAGAAAGATTAATAAAAATCAAGCTTGAAGTCTCTTAGTCATGTTCAGGAATTACTTCTGTAGATGGGGAAACAATTCATTGTTTTACTTGGGAATTTTAGATCTAGATTCTAGATTACTTTCCCAGAAGGCTTTTCTGTATGCTCCAGGAAGATACTGAAGATATCAAACAGTGGAAATATATATAATTCCTAAAAGCATACATGAGCATATAATCTTATTTAATGTCTTGTGTCTGAGAATACCTACAATTGCTTACTTGAAAAGTGAAACTTTCTATTGTTGCAAGACAAATGGAAAGAAGGGAATTGAACTTTGTTCTCCAAAGTATTCTTCACATCCTGGAAAAGTTATTTAACCTGTATTTCATTAAGTCACCTGTCCTTGCAAGAAAACTCATAAAACCCAAGCAACTAATAACGCTGATTGTTCTGGAAGAAACCTTTTCTTTCCATATATTTTACTGATTCAATTAAATGTAACAAAATTAATGTCAAATATTCTGGCTGAAATTCTCTGCCCCATATTATGCAAAGAGAGCAGAAAACATAATTATTTCCACAAATTACTACTCATTTAGTTGTACGAGACTTTTCCTTTGGAAGAAAGGGTTTTTCCTTGACAGATAGTCTTTACTCATCCTCTGCTCCTTAAAAACCACTGGATATAACTGTAGTTGTAAGATCTGATTTATGACAGCAAGCCATTAAAATGATTTAGAAAGCTCATCTCACTACTGCATTTCACATAATGACATTATTTGATGTACTCATTAGATAAAAAGTTTGGTTACTATTTTTAAAAAAGCTGGGATGTCTAATGGTGGTGTCAGAGACATAATAGTCTCAATAAAAGCTCAATTCACATCCTGCACAATAACAAGTGTATTGCATTCTTTAGGGGAAAAGGTAATCAAAAGATTTAAGTATGATCTCTAAATTCTGCAAATGTAAAAATTTAAGTTTATATTTTAGAACTCTTTGACAAGCCAGTAAGTCACACAAAAAACTGATTTGAGAGGAATCCTTAACCTGTTCCTTTAAGTACTTCCATTGGTCTTCCACCGATTGCTATGGATTCGGTACCCTGAATGATCATTTGATGTTAGGTAATCTCACACTTCTTCAGCCTTATCTTCCAATATTTTACTTGTATTGGAACTGGGAAATATGTGTTGATACTTTCCTTGAAAAGGAGGACTTGAGCATGCTTTTTCTTTTTAATAAATATTCCTATCTTGTGCAATCAAGCATTCTTCATGCATGTCTGCCTGTCTTCTTTTCAGTACTCGTGAATCCATTAACCACTTTAAATCAGTTCTGATTGAATGATAATAGCCTTAGTAATGCAAAATTCTTTTAGGTTCTGTGGAAGTAGATGACAGTTTTTTTAATTAAAAAAAAAAAAAAAGGAGAAAATGTCCTGGCTGAAGGAAAGGGTTATAGTGTGAACTGAACCCCAAACGGTTCACACAGGATTATGTAGCTGATTGTATGAACCTTTGATTATTGCACTCTTTAATAAAGTAAAGCTGTAGGAAACAGTGCTTTATCCTTCTGTTACTTTAATATAACTTCAGTAGCTACTTGTTTAAAGTGTTCATCTCTGTATTTACTAATGCTGTATTTACTAATTATCCTCCACTTCTGCATGATCCAGCACATAGATACTGGTCTGATCTGAGGTGATGGGTTTACAAATTCTAGCTCTGTCCTCTATGGCGAAAAAAAGGTCTAAGAGGAAGTACTTTTTCAAAGAATGGAAAACGTTTGTGGAGGAAGGAACAAAAACAGCTGTGCCACTAGATAAGTAGAACTTAAGATGCGAAAGATCAATGTAATTGAGATGTGATTTTATACACATATGTCTTTCTATGCCCCCTGCAGCCTGACACACGAGGGAGTTAAACAGCAACTGTTTTCTTTAGATGCCTTAACAGTCCATTTAGAAAGTGGCAAACAACTTTCATTGCATCCAGGAGGTGCAAAGCCAACAATCTGCTGAGAGAACTAATGTTGGATGTGAGTTCAGATGTGGAACTGTTCTTTTACCAGTATTGCTTATCACAGCAAGCTGCATTAACACCATCTAAGGGCAGTTTCTTTCTGGAGCAGACCCAGAAAGAGGTATAAATATATGTTCCTGTCATAGAGGATCCTTGTTCTGTTGGATTAGAGATGATTAATGTCTTATTACTACAGCCCAATCCATATAAGTCTAATAGATTTATAGTGTATTTTATGGGAACTGCCAAGTCTCCTGCTGCCATTGCTAGAACATTTTGTCTGATCTTAGTTCCATCTGCTTCCCAGTCCAGACTCTTCGGGCATGATTGGAGTTCTTCAGTCATGGATCTCTAGCTACTTTTTGATCGTGGTTTTGCCATGTTATGTCAGAACAGGGATCATGGGGAAAACAAACCTAACAGAAATACTGCTCTTAAAATCAGGGAGATGCAGAGATTTGATCAGCAAACACCAAATCCTCTCAGTATTCCCTTTTCAACTATTTAAAAAACAAGCATTGTCAAATGTCATCACCAAGAGCCTCTTTGACTCCCTGAGAAAACTGAATCACCCAGGCAAAATTCTGTTCTGATATGATTTTGCTAAAAGATAAGCATACTTTCTAGTCTTCGGCGGACTGTCATTTTAAAGCACTAAAGGTGATGGACTAAGATCCTTGGCTAATGTGGAGCAATAATGTTTTTGTCCGTGTTTGTAGATGTAGACAAGTTTAAATGGAATGAAAAGTTGGATCAGTGTTTTAACTGCAGTTTACTTCTCTTGTTCTTTGCTATATACTTCTCTTTGCATTGGAAGAAAACTATCATGAATTGTCAATAGTAGTTCAAGTTCCATCTGAATCAGACCATTAGTTGCTTTTTTTTCCCCAAAACCTCACTTGCATCCCAGGGAAAAGACAAATTCCAAACTTTATACATCAAGATTTTTTTTTATTATTTTTCTTGGATGCAGCCAAGTAACTTTTTTTTTTTTTTTTTCCCTTTGGGATGAACATAAGGAGCAGTAGGCCTACTTGGCATCTGTCAAAGTGTTTCCTCAGAAAAATCTGCGTGGCTGCTACCCGAAATTCTGTTCACACTTTTGCACAACTCGGTGCTCTTTCTTGCCTCCTAGAAATAATGATTGATTTAGAAGGGCCAGTGCCATGTTCTGTGTTTAATTAAAGCCTACACTGTCCTCCTTTTCACCACACTGTCTTTCATGTCCTGGAACTCTTTATAGAGTGTATAACTGTGTTATTCAATTTACCCTTTTGTGATCTTGTTTCTTACCCTTAATCACAGTTTTTTCACCTTTACTGCAAAACCTTCCAAATCCATCCATATTCTTCAGTGTGGGCTTCATTTCTCCCTGTCAAAGCTTGCAGACTTTTCTTCTATCTCAATTTCCTGATTCTGAAGACCTTAAGGATATCAGTACTCAGCTCTTCCCCAGAAACCGTTGTAGCAGCCCTACTGATCTTTTAAAGACCATCAGAAAAAAAACAAAAACAAAAACAAAAAACCAACAGATTTTCATGTTTGTGTTATCTACATCCCATTAAAATACTTGCCTATCTCTCCCACAGCTGCCTTAGTACCTTTTAAGAAAATAAAAATAACTTCAAAATTCCTTGTCCTTGAAACTGCAAGGCTGTATGATGCCTGACTGATGTGCACACTCTTACCATTTGCCTCAAGGATATATTTTTGCCTACCAGCATTTATTTACTATGTCTAGGGATGTTCTCTTAGAGCTGGTTCATGTGCATTTCTCAATTTTACAATGCTCATGTGAGTGTGTTACAGAGCAATCATTCCTAAGCAAAGATTTGTTGGTTAGCACTCTTTTCTCTCTACCCAGCAGTTTGTAAAGTTTTCCTATTTCTATTTTTAACAGACTATGGTAGAAGAAATTTGATACTAAATGAAATTTTAAAGGGCTCTATGTTTCAATAAAGATTCATAGTATTTTTACATAGCTAAATATTTTTAAAAATCTATGAACGTGTTTATAGTAGGTATCTCTAACTGTGTTTCAGGGTATCTTCAATGCAGGCATTGTTTCACAGAATAACTTGGGTCCTAACAGTGAGACAAACATTTCTGTGGGGTGGATAAAGATACATTAAACTTCTGTCTACATATAGCTCAATCCAACACAAATATACATATGCACTTGTCTATGTTAGATGTTAACAAGTACACATGAATGTGCACGTTGTTATTTAGAATACAAATCCAGATTTTTACATTTTTACATTTACATACAGTGTTTTAAAATACTGGCAGTCCAATAGAATGGTGAGACATTTCATAGTTATACAGGTGAGCATGGATTAAACTACACAGGCTACTAGTTCTTTAATGTACGTAAGTGGAAGTGTAAAAGTTAGCTGAAGGTTACTTTGGAATACAGCTGCTGTTCTTAAAAATCAAAGAACTTCACAAAGAGGTTTTAAAATACCAATTTTAATGTAAAGTCTATTAAAAATGGCATTATGGTACTTTTTATATGTTTTTCAGACTGCCACTCTGAGAACAATTAATAGAGCTTAATCCATTTTTTACTCACTTCTATCTTTTTGTCTTTTATCTGGCTCCTTACTTCAGCATGGAAAAAAACACTGAATTACCAACACCACTGCTTCAGCTTCTACTCTGAGTACATGACCTGTGTAAATATAGACAATTTTGAAATGCATCAAGAACTCTTCAAAGTATTCTATCATTTTGAAAAGCTCACTGTGAAAATTACTTTGCATGGTTGGCAGTTTCAATTTTTCTACCTTGACTTGCTAATATGAGGTTTTTCCAATTGCAATGAGCACAGCTCAAATCTGAAACTGATCAAAAACATTTTAATTTTATTTCATTGTCCAATTCAAATGGAATATTTGAAATAAATAAGATTTAACTTAAGTTGGCATAGACACTATTAATAACAGAACATAATTTTCTGTAATGAATCGTGATAACATTTCAAATGTACGTTCTTTATTTTTTAAAGCCTAGCATTTCTTGACAGATATTCACTAATGCTGGCAAAATCTCTACATTCATGAGTTTTCCAAAGGTAATGCTCAAATGATTTTATTTCCCTAGGTAAGGTACTCAGAAAGTAGATGGCAGTTGTGAAGAGTATGACAAATTCCTGCTTCCTTGGGATTTTACTTCTGTAGCTACTGTAATGAATAATTATGCAGCCATTAGGATTAAAACTAAACGTCACACTGATGCTATTCTTAATGAAGTAGATTTCATACAGGTGACAATGTGCCTTGCTTACAAACCAGCACGCTGACAGTTGTCATGCATCTCTTTTTCTGTGAGGTCTAAATATCCTACACTCCTAGGAACAGCAGCAACATGTGTTTGAGACATCCGTCTCTATAATCAGAATGAACATAATTATATACATACATTTCTCTGACTCCATACCCACGAGGGCTGCTGCTGCCATGTCCTCCCTGCTCTGGGGAAGCGACAGACATGGTGAGGACCGATTTCACATTGGGGTCTTGTCCTGTTCCAGAGCAGCAAAATGTTCCTTCTCAGGCCTCAGCTATATTAAGGAAAATCTGGATCCCATGTTCTTAAAACACCTGCTTTGTATTGTCATAATTCCCCTTATCTCTTCTCCTACCCACATGTTGTGTACAAAAACAGACATTGGTTTCAAGGAGTTTAGGAATCTGATAACCTGAGTTGATTACAATTTTAATAGAGCTAATAGTGATACTCAAAGACGAATTACCCAATTATACATTTACAGAGGTAATATTTAAGCTGTCACTCAGTATCTGGTGATGCTGTGCTTACTATGATTTTATACTACTTTATGCTCTTCAGCTTGGCTTAAAACATTTAGAAAATGTTCTCTTTGAAAGTACCAATTCAAATCGCTCTTGATACGACTAGCAGTTTCAGAATTGTCTGTATGCTGCAAACAAATTTTGCCCTTCCAGTATCAGCAGCCCACTTTCTGAGCATCTGATTAATCTATCTAATCTATGGCACTCAGCAAGGACCTAATGCCATAGCATAATTATATTTCCCAATTAAATATAAATTGATTTCCTTTGGAGAGATTTACTTTTCATGGTGTGGGTGGGTCTCAAGGAGCGTTTAGAAAAATCAAGCTAACTAGCAGTGGAGCTGGTGGTTGTAACCCCAAGGGAATGCAGGCAAAATGCTAAAGAAAGTGACCAGCCCATTCAGGTGGTTAGGGTGAACAGATCAAACACAGGAAAGCAGCAAGTATGAATATATAAAATATATAGAAAGTATAAAAAGTATTTCTACTAAATGAATGTATACAGTCTTCATGGATGATAAAGTTGGGTCAAGTGTTGTTGTCTACACTGCTTTTATGTATTTCTCACACCTGACTTTGTTCTATGTCGAGTAGTTGATACATATGAATGCTGTTACCTCCAGTAATAAGACTCTGAATTAGTAGCAAAACACTTAATCCTCTCTCACTGAACTTAATGTACTGACTATAGTGCAAGAGAATGCCTGGATGAGGCTAACATTTGAAAATAGCTGCTTCGTTCACTTAAGAGTTGCAAAGTAGAAAGTGTGTCTAAGTTACTGAATGAAAGTCCGTGAAATTTTAGTAAAAGTGATTTCTGAAAAAGGGAATGCTTGACAAAGTAGGAAAAAAAAGTCTGTTAGAGAGATATTAGCATGAGATTAAAGGAGAGACATAATCATTTTAAATTAGGAAGGCACTGATTTTTTTTTTATTTTCTGTTTTTGACAGAATCTGACTCAACTTCTGAAAAAAATGAACTTAACCTATTCATCTTCATTCACTCTAAGGGTAATTGTGATTAATCTCTCTATTAGAGATTAAATGGGAAGGAAAACATTATAAAACTGAAACAAAACACAGTAGATTATAATGGACTCTCATCCACCAAACAGATGCTTAGCACTTGAGAAATACAGACAGATCTGAAAATAACTGAGAAAGTATTTCAAAATGAGACTCATAGCATTGAGACTGCAAAACTGTTGATGCCATGAATACAGAAATAACATGTAATTGATTTCTACCAACATTTGCAGTATGTCCATTTGCTGTATGGCTCTCTTCAGACTAGTTTCAATCTTTGCCCTTACAGCAAGTCATTACCAGGGTGATTAATGCCCTTTTCATATGTCTGCGTAGTCTGACCTTTCTCTGCTCTGCTGTTTCACTTCCAAGTCTCCAGTGAAATGCTGGAAGTTCCTTTTCTTGTGCTAAGAATTATCCTGCAATCCCTAGATAACACTTGTACGGGTGCACACAGCTCCAATCAGTTGCATTACTGTGACTATGTCATGTAAATGGGAACTTAACTTATACCAGCAAATAAAAAAAATCCCCTTAGTGTTTGCACTTCCCCAGTAATTCACACCTACCTCCCACCCAGATAATTTAATCTGTGGAGGCTTCAGGACTCCATTTATCATCTCTCCCTCTTCTCTTTTACTAGATTGCTAAAGTTATCTTCACCTCCCTCTGCCTGAGTCCCATCGCCCACTTAATCCATTTAAATCCTTCCATTATTTCTTTCTTCTGTTAAATCCTCAGCTTCAGCGTCCTCTGTGTCTCCTCTTAATATGTCGATAACCAGCACAAAGCTACTGGAGTGTTCTTGCTGAGACTCAGCAGAGCCTGCAAAGTAAAGACAATTTATCTCTTGCCCATTGTCTGCTGTTTATGACTGTATAATATAAAAGGCTTTATGCTTTTTTTCCACTTTTTTTCAATTCTACCTGCAAGATCAGGATTTCAGGAATTCTGTCATAAGGAAGTGAACAGCTCAGACTGGTCCTCTGCTAAATTTAATAGGCCATCTTTAACATGTTCAGAATTGTATCTTTAAATGTTTTTGTTTTTGTTTTTGTTTTAACCTCAACTTTGGTTGTTTCTATTTTTCTTCTTTCTTCTTTTCTGACTAGACCTGTTTTAGAGAGACAGCAAAAACAAAAAGGCAAGCCTTTCTTCTCATTTAAATACACATTAATCTTTTTTGGACAGAGTATTTCATGGTTATAAACCCTCTGCTGCATAGCCAGATCTTCACCACTCCTCACAGGTTTCAATTTCCTTGTTTGCTCCCTGGGAGTATTAATGGGTCTTTATGAAGATGAGGCAGTCATGGAAACAAGCTGAACTCAAACCCTTGGAGCTTTGAAGATACGGCCTGGATTTTGACTTCAGTATGCATTTCTACAGCATGATAATGCAAATGAGAAAAAGCAGGGTATTTGTAATATACACTGAATAGTAGGAGCTAACACTGATCAGTGAGATGCTAAGCAAGATATCCTCGCACTCGGGTAGATAGTAGAGCCACCCCAAGGCCTTCTTCACATCTGTTCTCCAGGTTCCCAATGCACTCATCAATGGTTTTTAGGATGGTCTGCCTCTTTCAATTTCAGAGAGTACATTGCCACTTACAGTTAAAAAGGATACAGTAGAAACTGTTGGGGTTATTAGCTTCACTCTTATTTAGGTTGCAGTGGCTTCCCACACACTCCACAGGCGCACACACACACACACAAATTTTTCGCTTCTGATTGCTGCTTTGCATTTGTTATTTCATAATGTAGTGTTTACTGCAGCTCTACATGCATCTTCCCCCATACTATCCACATGTTTGTTGGCATTTGTAGAACAGTTTTTGAGGACTCCTCCAAAAACGCTATTAATATCCAAAGTCTGTACTGCCCTGAAATTTAATGCCAGCTTTCTGTTCAGCATTATGTACTTGCTGAAATTCTCCCATGTTATTTTCAGCATGTGAAGTTATATGTAAAACATACAACTACTGTGTTTTGTGGGTACATTTTAGCCTGTTAAATACCAATTTGTGATGTGCCAGGACAAAGAAAGTAGAAAAGTTGTTTACTTTGACCTTCTCTTCCAACATGCACAGAATGTTCTGAATCAATTTACAGTGTTGCATGAGAAAATACAATTTGATTTTTTTCTTTTCATTTCTTTTATAGAAGGAATGATTTTAGATTTCTTCTATTAAATCTATTAATATCATCTGGAAAATGGAAAAGAGTTTCTTATTTAGGGAAAGGAAATAAAATTTTGCTAATCAAAGTAGACTCACGATCAAACTAAAATTGACTTCCACATTAAATGTAAATATTTTTTTTTCAATCAACATTAATTTCTCTCATTTTATTTTCAAAGTCTAACAGTACATGCCTAGGAATATATTTTAGCTTCTCTGAGGAATATATTTTAGCTTCTTTTTCTGGATCTAGGAGATCTGTAATTAATCTAAGCAAATGTTCAGAAATGTGTTAGAAAAGAACTAATCAAGTGATTTCATAGATATAGCTACTTCAGGAGAAGCCAGCTAGGCAAAGCTTAAAAGGACAGGCAAAATTAAATCCTGTGATCTACTTACTCCTAAAGTGATGACTTATGGAGTACTACAAATTTGGGAAAACAGCAGAAGTGCTTAGTGCTTAATGCAGCAAGTGCTTAGTGACCTGGGATATTCTGTCAAATGGGCAGTTTGTCTCCACAGGGATTGCAGAATAGTACTTAAAATGCATGAATTCACAAATACGAAGAAATGGTTTTGAGATAGAGTAAACTACATCGAGAGAGAAATGAGTTAAATTGACTATACAGTATATCAGCATGACTTCTCACACAAGGAGCACATGAGCTACAATGGGCTTAGGGCAGAGGTCTGCAAGAGCCCATACAGTGAAAGGGATTTGGGTTATTTACTATTTACAGTTTAGTCTGGATAGCTCACACTGATTCAACAACACCTCAGTCAGACTTGACCAGTTTGAGCATTGCTACCTGGTGTTATTGAAGCAGTACAAAATATTTTGGTACATCTTGCTTTTGCTTGCAGTTAGACCAGGCATAAGAAAGCAAATAGGAAAGATTTACTATCCTTATTGTACCGATGGGAAACAGAAGCAGATAAGGTTACAGGAGTTGCTCAAGATCACAGAACAGGTCAGGACAAGCATTCAGGTGCTGGTGAAGGTAGTGAGATTACATGAGCAACATACAGAAAGAGCATAAGCTATTTACACACACACTCCTAATGCTTACAGCTTAAATATTTCCAACATGAATCAAACAGTACTTGATCAGATTTCACTAAGTTTATATAAAATCCTGCTTCAGTATAAATTCTTCTGTTATTGTATGTAGTAATTTTGATTCTTCATTTAAGCCTTATTTATTATTGTTAGGCACCTGTTTATCTTTTGTTATGCACAATGATATTTTGACAAATATATTTCTGGTCTAACTCACATAAAAGGTCCTTTTCTTCATTTAGTTTTATTATGGCTTACAACTGACAGATTTTTTTCTTTCCACTCCACAGAAGTTTTCATGCCATCATTTAATGACATTTAAATTCTCTGCAGATCCTCATACATTTTTATCCAACAGAACTAGTTATCTACTGTAGCACCTGTTTTCCAGAATATTATACTTAATAATTAAGTTTGACTGGCGTAGTGTGTTGTCAACTCCTATTAAACAGAACAGTAATGTTATACCATAAATCACACTGCACAAATATTGGTTAATATGCTACTCTAGGGCAGGAGGAAGCTGGAGTGTATTCCAAACCTGCACACATAGCAACATTTGAGGTTAGAATATCATAGGCCACTACGTTAGCATGCATTTCTTAGATTCTCTAGGCCACCGTTTTAGACTTTAGTTCTGTATAGCTGCCCAAATCCTGCAATGTATTTTGCAGACAAACAGCCAAACCCACACTTAATAAATATCACAGGTTGAGTGTCAATTTTTAAAGAGAAAATCTGCCTTAAGCAAGTGGAGCAGGTGCATATTCGGGTACTAAAAATATGTTGCAGCAGACCCTGGAAGCTATTGCCTGACGTACGGGACATGAAAGTCGCTCTGCCCATTGACTAAATTTAGTGTGTGATCCCCAAATCTAACATGGAAGATGGTACTCTCATGTCAAGAGAAAGGCTTCTCCAGAACCATTTCAGAGTATTTAAACTGGGTTCTTGTTGACAACAGCTATCTGAAGAAGCCACTTTTTTTTTTTTTTTCCTGACAGTGTAGTAGTGGTGAGCAATTAGTAGCGTGATAGTGTCATAGAATCATGGAGGTTAGAAGGGACTTCTGGAGATCATCTAGTCCAACACCCCCCTTCCCTTCCTACCCATGAAGTTTTACAGGCATGGGCAGCATGGCATTTGAGTTTGTCCTGATTCTGTTGAGTTACAAAACGACCATGCCCAAAAGGTAAGGATGCATGCATGAAAGCTTCCCTCTTGCCCTTTTGGTGGCTTCGGGATAGATGCAGTATTTTAAAGAGCCAGAGTCAGCCGGAATGCTGACCTGTATGTATCAAAGGCAAGTTATCTTTGGTAATCCAAAACATAATAGCCATTTTTCCACCAAACAGCAACTAGCATATATTGTAGTAGCAGTTCTATAATAACCTATAAATTAATGCTGTCAGCCTGGAAGTGGAAACAATTTCTTTTTCAAGAGGAATGAGGATATACTCTATCCCCTCCCGTTCAAGTGTTTGAACTACTGCATTATCATACCCAGGATCTTTCGTTTAATTTTTCTTCAGCTCCATCATTCTTGCATCCTTTGTTCACAGAGATCCCGCTTCAATAGATGGGATAGATAGTACCTCTACCCAAATTACTGGGTAATGAGGAAGGAACTGAAAGGAACTATTATACTTCCTAACTATATTCTTATGTAAAATAACACTACTGCCTTCATCTATTGAAAACCTGCAGCGATAAGGGAAACTCCCAGATAGCTAGAATAAAATAGCATTATGAATAGCATATAAGAAGAAGCATCAAGGGAATTGTGTGGTCAGTGTCAATTCAGGCCAAGACCTCATAAAGCACTCTTGGGGTCAATTTCCATGTAGCCAGGCAAATCATGCTGTGCCAGCACAAACTGAGGGGGATCCACAAACATGACAGTAGGTGTCAGGTTGAGCATGAGCTCCCTTGCATACAGGACTTCCAGACTGCTCTGTGGAGGAATTTTGTATGATACCATGAGGCCTAAAGAATATCTCACCCTGGTCAGGTTTTTGAGCTGGGATCTAAATGTCAGTATCACTGAAATTAGACACTCACGCCTTCGCCTAATTTTTTCATGTGATAAAGCCTCCACTGTTTGCTTGGAAAATTATAATGTGCTTTTATGTCAATGTTCCTGTTATATCAAGTCTACACTATCTTTCTTTACCATCAAATTCACTAATTTCACCTGTCAGAGAAAGTATATGAATTAATAATGCATAATTATGCATGAAAAACAGTAAGTTACAGTTAGAAAAGTAGTTAAAATGACTGCTGAAAGTTGCGCCAGTTCCACCCCTAAAAACTGTTTATTTGGGGATGTGAATGTATGTTTACCAAAAGCTCCTACAAGCTCCTGGGATCTGCAGCTCCACTCCCTTCTTGCACAGACGTGGCACTGACTTGATGGGACATGAAGCACCTAGACAGCAGGACCAGGATTGGGTGTGAGTCATACACAGACCAGAAAGCAGCCAAACCGATAACACTGCTCCAAGCTACGTACAATGCAAATGTTTTTATGTGAACGCGATTACTCAGGTTTTGATGACTTTAAATATCAGGCTTAGTCCTACCTTCGCCATCACAGCTGATTACATTCTCTGGCCTATCAGAGATGACTGTTATCTTAAAACAAACCTTCCTATCTGAATAGCTTCATATTTTAACTACTAACACATTAGCGGTCTTTTTTACCATTCTGAGAAAAGATACTGCAATTTATTTAGAATGCGTGGCTTTTTTGTTTAATCAGTCCCTTAGATTTTCCAAAGTCAGTATAGATTTCATAAAGTTAGAATTTTTTTATTTTATCTTTTTATTAAAGTTTCATCTCATTTTCTCACTGTTAACTAGTATTTGTAACCATAAAACTATGCCTGGAAATGCATAGCAGAAACTTCCCACTGTACCTTAAGATCAGGTCCTTGAACACATGAAATGTGTCTATATTTAAGCATCCAGGTTATTACCACCTCTGGCCACTAAAGCTACAAGAAGAGTGTATTTTTTTCAGATGGGAGATTTTGATATGTTTCATCTTCTTTCTGTCTGCTTGAGGTCTTATCTGTCAGTCTTGGAGTCTGCAAGGTTGCACCCAATTATATCGTGGTTGGTTTGCTATCTATGTCAAGCTGAGTTATACAAAACCACAAAACAAGGTTTGGTTCTTATCCTGTCTCATTAACTACAACATTGCACAATTGTATCAGCAATATCTGACTCTTAGCTATAATAATTCACCAGGATGATGTCATGAAGGCTGTCGCATTAGAAATAGGAGGTGCTATGCAAATACCTTTGATAACAAAATGCCTTCCTTGCTTTTGAAAGTTGACTTCAGGGTCTTACTCTTTAGCATACAGATGAAAGCTCCCAACCTCAGCAGCTGTACCTCTTCACAGCAATCTCTCTCTCTTTTTTTTTTTTTTTTTTGCTTCCAACATTTTTTAGGATTTTTTATCTATATTTTAATTATTTATCACCTTCAGTGTTTATATGCTTTTTGTTTCCTAACTAATTCAGGCAGCCAATGTAAGGCCACCGTGAAAATTCACCTTTAGGTCATATATGCATCCTTTTGGAAAAAAGCATGCAGGTCACACTTCCCACCTTGCAATATTTTGTCATCCTCTGAAAAACAAAAAATCCCCCCACTGAGAAGGGTATAACTGCATTCTAGATCAACTGCATTTTTCCTGGTTTTTATTCCCTCCTTTCTGCCTCCTTTCTTCTTTTACCTTGCCATTCCCACAAGTAATCTCCATTCACATTAGTTGTAGAACTGAATGGAAGTTTTGCTCCAATGCATGATACATAAGTAACTTCTGAGGGGATGCTTACTGTGTGTCTTCTGTTCCATGCTAGAATCAAATTACTGTCATCTATTCCGTTGCAGAATTTATATATTAGCATGGAAAAACTAGTATTTTCTAGTCATTGTCTATAATGCAATCTTGATTACATTTAAATATCTAATTTTAGCACTGTAACTTTGTTTACTTTAACCACACTGTAATCCTTAATGTTCATGTTGGATGTTGTGGAATCTAACAGCAACCTCTCATGTAAATCAGTCTTTGCATCCCAGCCAACAGGAAAAGGGGAGCTCCATTTTCCCTTGGTTTTCATCATGGCCCACATTCTCCTTTTTTCTGGTTTCCCTGAACACCCACCAGCCTAATGCCTGTGTCTAAGATTTGGCCCTCAGCGTCTTGATCTTTTTGGTGTGTTTGTGTGTTCGTTTTTTGTTGTTGTTGTTGTTTGTTTGTTTGTTTGTTTTGGGGGGGTTCTTTGGTAGGTTTTTATTTGTTGGGTTTTTTTGCAGTCTCTTTCACTCTGTCAACCTCTGTTTTGTCTGCAGCCAACTCAGCTGACCAGAACTACAATTTCATCATTCTAAATGTTATCTATCACTATTCGTTTACTGTTCAGAGAAAAACAAAGGGGAGGTGGAGGGGGAGAGATTTAGCAGTTCAAAGGCTCTCATGAGGAGGTGCTGCTAGGAAAGAAAGCAGCTTAGAAAAGACTATTTGCCTGAAGTATGAAAAAAGAAAACAAATACATACATATATATATATATATATAAAAAAAAACCAACAAAGCCAACACTTTTTTTAACTACTATTCTTATTTCTGTTTCTCCCCCACTCCCCATTGCTTTGCAAATTCGTAATTCAGTGCTTCCAAAGGTTCTTCAAACTTGTTCTACTGGTTTTCAGAAGCAGGCAGACTTGTTTTTCTAAGCTCTTCAGTATGCCAAATGAATTTATCCTTTATTTTTTCATTTTATTCCTACAGAGAATCCTGGGACACTCCTTGGAGGGCAGTAAATGAGCGTGCCATACTGCATGGATGTACTCGGTGTAAAGCAATGCTTTAACTGCCTGTCGTACAAGGCCATACAGAGGGAAGACCAATCATAAAGCCCCGATTAGAAAGCTAATAGGAAAGAGCCTTATTATAAATAACGTGGCCAGCCCAAGGGGTGAAATTTTAATGGAAGCCTTTCCCCTCCTTGCTCTCAGGCAGCCAAATAAGAGGTGAACTCTCACTTGCTCCCTGCATGTAGGCTGCACTGTGAAGGGTTGCTGAGCCCAGTGATGTTTTCAGCCCTGTCAAAGGAATCTCACAGCAGTTTTCAGGGGTATGCAAACTGAAGGAGGGTGCAGGGAGGCAGCTGTATTACGTGGGTCTGCACCAGTCCATCTGCCCCAGGCTGGAGTGCTGCCAAGCCCGCACTCAGGCCCGCAGCAAGTTCGGAAAACATGTGTTTTTCAGCGTGTGAGGTGTAAGGAGCAAGGGGAAAATGGCTTGGAATCACCGCACACGTTCTGTGAGGCTGCACTTCCTCAGTGCACGCAGCGAAACCCTGCTCGGGATGGGCTGGTTTGGCTGAAATAGGAACAGGCAGCAGTCGGGCAAGGGAGAACAGCATTACTCTTTTCTAGGTTAACAAAAGTAAGAAAAGCTCAAGTCGCGCACTAGAGAGATGGCATCCGTGATTTACACAGCGCAATTCCCGTGCCCTGCGCCTAAGCGGAACCACCGTCCGCCGACCCAACCGTCCGCCGAGAACCTTTATTTTTCAAGTTTCGATGCTCCCGCCCCCCGCGGTTCCCCTCAGGGCGCTCCGCTCCCCGGCCAAAGCCCGCGGCCGCGCCCCGCCGTCGGGAGCCGCGCTGCCGCCCCCTGCAGGGCCCCGCCGCCGGGGGGCTCCGGCCGTCGGACGCCCCCCTCTTCAGCAGCGGCGGCGGGACAAAGCGGAGGGGCGGTGAACCGCCCGCCCGGCGTCTCCCTCCGCCCAGGACTACTTGCCGCCAGACGTCGGGCCGGCCGGCAGGCGGGCAGGGGGCGGAGCGCGAGGCGGGCAGGGGCGGGGGCAAGGCGGCGGGGCGGGGTCTGGCGGAAGGGGTCAAGGAGTCGCGGAGGAAAGCACGGGCGGGCTGAGGAGCCGCGGAGCGGGCTGGCCGCGGGCCTGGCACGGCGCAGCCCGGGGGCGGGAGCCGAGTGGCACGGAGGAAGAGGAGGGGCGCGCAGCACAGCGCCGCGCCGCCGGGAGGCTGGAGCGGCCGCTGGGGCGATGGTGGAGGTAAGCTGAGCGGCGGCACGGAGGGCCGCCAGCCCGGCGGCCGTTGGGCGGTACCTGGCGGAGGTGGGCAGCGGAGTGACAGCGGCGGGCGGGCGGCTGCGGCCGGGGGGCTTTGTGCGGAGCCGCGCTGGGGGAGGGGAGCGGGGGGGCGCGCGGCCGTTCGCTCGGCTTCGGGCTCGCCGGCGCGTGTCGGGTGCCCGGCCGGGGAGCCGCGCCGCGCGGGGCAGCGCAGCCCGGGCTGAGGGCGCGGGCGGGGAGCCGCCGGGGCTGACAGGAGCGGCGGCCCGGGCGGCCCCCGTCCTGCCGCGGGCGGGCGGCGAACAAAGGGGTGCGCGAGGAGCCGTGGGCACGGCTCGTCTGTGGGATAAAGTTCCCGAGAAAGCCGTGGGCAGCGGCTGGAAGGCTGCGCGCAGGGAGGGTTCGGCGCTGGAGCCGTGGGAGAAAGAGTGAGCGGAGATAAAGGGAGCGCTCGGCTCTCGTAGGGAGGAAGTGCGGGGCTCGTTGTGCTGTGATTCTGAGGCCCCTGTCACAGCTGTCTATTGTTATGTCTTTATATGTAGCTAGTTGTACCTTGGAACAACATTTTTTTTTTTCCTTTTAAAGCAGCTTTTTAGATGAATAGTAGGGGCAAAACTAAAGATAAGAGCCATTGACTTCACTCTTTGTTGTCTGCTTTGCAGCTGACTGAATTACGACTTGCATGCAGGGTTAAAAGTGCTGTCTTCTTTATTTCAGGGCTCTAGGGGAAGATGTTGTCTCTTCTGACGTCTCCCGATTAAGATACCTGAGAACAGGTTCAGTAAGAATCCAGGTTGTTGAAGAAGACGCTTACGAATGTACTGAAGTGAGAAGTTGTAAACATTTTTTTTCCTTTTCATCTCTACTGCCTAAGAAACCATAATCCAGAGCACTTCTGAGACGCTTGCCCAGATACGTGAAGTCTGCAAAGTTTCTTGTCCAAACTGACCGTTTCTCAGTAAGTTGTGCATATCCACGTGTTTGGGATATGTATATAGTACTCTGAAGAAGAATTGCTTTCTGTGTAAAATTCCCAGCAGGAACATTTTGTTATGGACAGCTTTTTCTGGATTTATATCCGGAGAGATTAATGCCTAGAGTTGAAAGGCATTTAGTATACACTGAAAATCTGGCTTCCCTTCAGTTTTTCCAGATGTAGTGTCTCTCCTGTATGCTGGGAACGTGCACAACTGCATAAACTACAGATGTAGCCATGGAGCTGTATGGACTTTTGAGCCATAGGAGAAGTATTGTTGAGCATTGGTATCAGATGCTGCTTCATGATGTCAGCTGAGCAGTGATTTTGTTTCGCTACTTGTAACAGCATTCAAATGGAGTAACACCCTTTGCAAGAAGATGCTGTTAAGTGTTATGGGGAAGGTTAACTGATTATGTTATGCGTTGTCAAGTTCTGAGCAGAAGATCTTTCTGTGCAAGATGAACCCATGCCTCCCTGTGCGAAGATGTTGAAGGCGTACTGCTGCTTATGACAAGTCCAAGAGAAGAAGCTTTGTAAAATGGCTCAAACCAGCTTGCTGCAGGGAAAGCAGTTTTACTGTAGGGAGTGGGTTTTCCACAAGCTTCAGCACTGCCTCCAGGAGAAAGCTAACTGCAGCAGTAGTGCTGCCAACAAACCATCTCTTGCAGCGAGTTCTGGGAATAATACTGGTGTTGTCTCTGGGAGAGGAGCTGCCTGGGGTGTATTGTTGGTAGGAGGGCCCGGTAGTGGGAAGACAGCCCTTTGTACTGAGTTACTCTGGCCAAGCTCACCTGCAAACCTACAAAGAGGCTTACATCGGCAAGCCCTAGCCTTCCATTTCTGCAGAGCCCAGGACTCTGACACACTGTGTGTTGGAGGGTTTATTAGAGGTTTAGTTGCACAGATCTGCCGCAGTGGACTGATCCAGGGATATGAGGACAAACTAAGAGATCCTGCCATTCAAAGCTTCTTGCAACCCGGAGAATGTGAGAGGAACCCTGCTGAAGCATTTAAAAGGTAAAAACTAATAAAAAAAGCCTTGCCTAAAGCAAAAAACCAAATAATAATTAAAAAAAAACCTTGTTTCTATTTAGGATTTGCTTTCAAATGGTCTACAATACAGAAGGTTATTACATGCCTGTCTCTTGGTTTGTTATCTCTGTGGATTCCTCAGAGCTTTCAGACCTACTGTGGAAAAATGAAGTTTGTCCTTATAGCTGATATAAATATTTGCTTTTTAAATAAAATTTACTATTGATAGTGAGTTTATTTACGTTACTTTAAAGTAATGGACTTAAGGGTGGACAATAGCTAGGATAAAGTCGGTGGCCTTCATGTTCTGTAAAAGGTAGGGTAGTTAATCACAGATGTGAAACAGACCTTTTAGGGCCCTTGCAAAAGCTTCCAACACTGTTCTTTGTCAGAGAGGAAACTGGACTAATGGATCTCTGGGTCTGATCCAGCACATCAGTTTTATGTTTGTCTAAAAACATGTGGTAGGAAAATGTCAGTTAACTCCTGATGTTATTTCTCACAGTGTGGATGAATTATGTCATCTTTATCATTATTTATAAAATGAATGCTTTAAAGTAGTAGGTGGATCAGAAACTCATTAAGAGAGTTCATCTTCTCCCTTCTTAGAACATGTGTCAGCTAAGCTGAATAAAAGTATTAATTTACCAAAGTTTTTTTCCAGTATGTTATTGGGTATTGTATTTCTTAGAGTACTTGTGTGTGTATCCATATCTCTTAAAATAGTCTGCCATCTTGAGCATGGCATTCACATCAATATTCTTTTGGGTTACAGTGAAGGAAAATCCAGCAAGGTTAAGCAGTAGAATTGCTACTGGTTGTTAGCTAACCTGAAATTCCTTACTGTTACGTGGTGGTTTAACTGTTTTTTTTTCTCTGAGGACTGAGACTGGTCAAACAAATACTGAGGTTGAACCACAGTGCTTGATTGTAGTGCCATGATGTTGGAAATGAGCCTTCCAGCTCTGGTGGCTGTGATATCCTTGCCTGGTTAATAAACAGGATGCAAATCTATGTTGTTCCCAGCGTAGTGTCTTCGAAATAAACAGACTAAACTGAGAGTAATTCTGAATTGTTTTTGTCGTTGCTAACTAAAGATGCATCTTCTAGCAACTCTTAAGGTCCTAATTCCAGAACTATTAAGTCCTCTCAGTCTCCAGTGGCTAAAAAGTGGGAAAATTGTCTATAAACAGAGTAACCAACTCTGTCTGGCTTTAAGCAGTCTTTTAAAGTCATGGAAGTGGATTAATCTGGTGAATGAGAGCTTGTTTACATTTAAACATCTATTACGAAGAAATCTTACTAATTTAGAGCAAATTCTAAGGACTTGAACCTTGCCTTTATTCTAAGCACAACTAGCTTGCTCAGAAGGAGATAAAAATGCAGTACAGAAATATAAAAGATAATTGTAAGTTAGAGTTAGCTTTTGAGATAAGACTGCTTTATGAATGCAAGATTTATGATGGGCTGCTTGAGAATTTAGGTGTTTCTGCAGGATTCTTGGCTTTGTGTTGGAAAAATGAGATGACAGCATTTGGTAGCAGTCTCAATGTTTTCAGCAGTGATTATAACCTCTTAAGCTTAAAAATACTGAACATAGTACAGCAGCTTCAGTCAAGGGTTTATTTTTATTACAATTTTATTTTGTCTCTTGTTGCCCACGAACCTGGGTCTCCCGCTCTCAAAAGCAGCTGTGGTAGCTGGTATTCATTTTCAGATTTAAGGGAGATGAGGTATTAGCACTGAGGTGCTGTACGTTTTCAGTACTGTGGCAGGGGACCAGCAGGTGGCTGCTGACAGCAGTGCTGGGAGTTGGTTCTGCTGCCCATATGGTATAGTCCCTGTGCATAGACATAAAGAACGTGGCAATGCCTCCTCACCCTGAAGTACCTCAATCACTTTCTAATATATAAAGCGTGGAAGAAATATTTATCAGCTCCAAGATGTAATATTCTAGTATCCCAGTCACGTATGTTTATATATGCTTCCTGATAAATGCAAGCTGTATGTGAGCGCTAGGAAGACTTAGCTGATGGCCTTTCATACTGAATAATGGCCCTGAAATGACACAAAGCTCTCAGTGCTCCATTGGCTTTACCTTATTTTAGTTTTCTTTATTCGGTAGAAAATGGTAAAGACCTTTCTTTAAAGTTACTGTCAGTTTTTTCCCTGCTTTGCACAGCAGCTGTAGGCTCAGCTATGCCTTCATTGCCTAAAATGGAAAGTATTCTCTTTATAAGTGCTAAGCAAGCTTACACTTTTCTATTTTTGTGCTAATTTTCCTAGAAGTAGTAAGAAAGATAACTTGCTGGTGCCTTGTAAAGTGTCAGTTTATAAACAATGTAATTCTTTAGTCAAATTACTAAATCTTCTCATGATGAGCATTTTTAAACAGATTTCAAGCCAACCTTGTGGTGCCCTTTGCAAGTGGTTACCCATAAAGCTAAGTCTTTTCTCCTCCTTATTTGAATCTCTGCTCTTTAAAAAAAAAAAAAATCTCGTGTATTTATAATCTTTAAGTGCTCTAAAAATTCTTTCAGGATTGGATCTTACCAAATTGCAGATCTGAAAGGTTTGCTATGTACAAGTGTATTTGGCATTTGTTGCTACCCTGACAGCTGAGAGAAAGAAGAGCTACTTATGGCACTGCTTCTGAGGCATTTCTCCATGCATGTGGTTCTGGAGCAAGAAGTGGTTTTAAAAACATGAGGGAGAAAGCTGAAACTTCATGTTCAAATTTTAAGTGAAAATTAAGCAGAAAGCACAAAAAATGAAAAAAAAATATCGCATGTTCCAAATTTCAGGCAGAACAATATGTTTAACTGAACAAATTTAATCAAAAAAGGTCTGTTATTTTTTCCTGTATGAATAGAAAAATTAGAACCAGAATACCCTCAGATTTTGCCAGTCTACATCTAGAGTTGTGAATGGGAGTTTTCAATGAATTTTCAGTTCTTTTAGAGCAATCTTCCATTAACTGGTAGGAATGCAGGCTGTTGGTTGTTCAAAGCTGTAAAGAAATAGTGGAAGTCAGATACAAACCATGGATAGCACTGAAATGGTTTAAGCTTCGGTGTAAGGTAACTCTTGCCTTTATTTTTCAGAAAAAGGTGATAGCATTAAACCAGGCAGCAGGGAAAGATGTGCATCTACTGCGTGTTGGTCTGCATCTAGTATTAGTGACACAAGAATGGGGTTGGTTAGCTCCCAGCCCAGAAAACTGGACTGTGCTGGAAGTGTGGGGCCAGTTCACACCACACAGCTGATTTCTTTTCCAGTCTGTTGCTCTGAGTTTGAAAGATATCCAGGGCCAGAACTCATGAGTCAATTTCAGAGAGAACATCTGTCTGTAAAATAACATCACATCGTTAAGTTTGTAGTGTGTGTTTTGGTCTGGTACAAACTTAAGGAAAAGTCTGGATGTTGTGTAATGCTTGGGTGAATTGATGAAATGAATAAATACCTCAAAATGGTGAATTACCATGTCTCTTGGAAGGCCGGTGCGGATGGAGCTTCTTTACTCTCATAGTGAAGTTACTTGCTGTCCTCTGCATCTCTTTTTAAGGGGCTTCAAGTCAAGTCTTGTGAGATTTTGCACAAATGCTGAATCATGGATTGCAACAGTGATTGAGCACCTGGCAGAGGGGCAGGGCTAACCCAGGGGAACTCAGGTGCATGCAGTGTATCCGAGTGACCAGAAGGGATGGAGCTGGGATCCATCCCTTCCCAACCCCCATTTGAGGATTTTCAGTGGAGGCGAGGAAATCTTGCTGGAGATCATTCTCTACTAGAGGCCTTCTGACGGTAAACAGCTTCTTAATTTCAGTGCCCATGGCTGTTGCATTTGAGCAAATCCTACTTGCTGTAGTTTGGCACCTTGCTGCTCTGCTGTCATTGCTGCTCTTTCTATTGTGTTACAGTTCTGTTATGATTTTTTATTTGCCCTAGAACTTCTAGTATTAGGGGATATCTGTACAACTACTTTAATGTAAGATGGACTAATCAAAGGGATGTACATACTAGAAAAGCAAAGCTGAAAATTCTGTTTTTTACTTATTTGCATTGCTGAAATTGTATTCTTGCATAGCTAGCTGATCACTAGGGACCCAAGAAAAGAACAATAATTTAAAAAAAAAAACAACGTTGAGTATGCTTCTGTGAAGCTTTTATGTAATAGCATGTGCAAGCCCATGTTATATCTTCACCACGAAATGAATGTCGCAGAAAGGCACCATAGTAATGTCTTCCTCTGTATTTCTTACACTTCATCGGTTCTACTTATTTGAAAAGTAGTCCTTGTGAAGAGTAACTAAAATGAGTAGCTGAAAAGCATCACCCGTACCATATATCGACCCAAATTGTGGAATTCTCAGTCAAAGCTAACAGGCACGTTTATCCCCAGTCCACTCTTCTACCTGTGTTGGATTTCCATGTTCCCAATTTTGTTTCTTTCTACCCCTCTGTTTTCTGCCAAGAGTTGTGTATGGTTGGAAGGGTGTAAATTTCAGGTATTCAAGAGAGTTTTCAATAAGGGGAAATTCTAGGTTATTGTAGAAAAACACAGGTTTGTTTCACAAATATTCTGTGACAGTTGTCCAAGGTCTTTAAATCTGCAGTATGAAATACCGTTTTCTTGTAATTTGTTTAGAATAAATGAAGGTAAAGGTTTACGAAATGGGTTTTATGTGATAAGATGAAATGTGTTGAAGCTGTTCTTTTTGAAACTCCTTATATGATCCTCAAAGCCAGTAATACAATTAAAATTACCATAGACTGTGTGGACTTGATGGAGCAATTAATTAGTGGGCCTCTTCACTTTTTCAGTGTCCTATTCTTAGTTGTAAAAACTTCTTTTTTTTTTTTTTAGTAAATCTGAAAAGTTGAGAGCCAGCTCCTTTACTTTTTTTCATTTATTTATTTTCACATTGTCTTTAGCTAGTAAGTTTCAAATCCACCTTGATGGCTGAGGCAAGAGGTTAATTAGAGCATCCCAACTTTCATGAAAGCAAGAGGAGTTGCTCTTTGTAAAGTATTAAACTTTGTGTTTTGCCTGCTAGTGGTAAGTATATGCTTCTGCTGCTGTATGTAGCTGGTAATTTATTGTAGTTTTATTGATAACAAAGTAATCATAGTGAAAGTAATCACAACGTCATAGAATGGCTTGGATTGGAGAAGATCATCCAGTCCCAACCCCCTGCTGTGGGCTGGTTGCCCCACTGGATCAGGCTGCCCAGGGCCCCATTCAGCCTGGCCTTGAGTGCCTGCAGGGATGGGGCATCTACAGCTTCTCTGGGCAGCCTGTTCAAATAAGCAGTATTTGTTTTACTCTGAAGGTAGTGAGGGGGTAGTGTGGTATTTACTTTGTGGGGTTCTTTTGTAAATGCATTTTGTAAAAATATGTTTCTACCATGAACTTAGGAGGTACGTAGAGAGGCAGCATACTGGAGACAGTTACAGGTGTGTGGGCTCATCTTTTGGGAGACTTGAACCTATTGGAATTTCTGCTAATTTATTCTGTAAAACATTAGTAATTCAGTCTTTAATCTTTATATATAAAAGAGCTACTTGACTTTTTTCATCCAAGTCTCAGATTCTCTGGAGATGATCTGCCTTTTTGCTCTGATCACCTGCTGGCTGCAGGGGACTGCTGCACAGGCTTTCCTGCTGCCTCTGCAGCACCAGTACAATTTTGTAGCTATAGCTTTGCTTCAATTGCGAGGTACCATGAACGTGGATCTTGTCGGACTCTAATTTCGTGGAGCTATAAACAGTAGAAATGAAGCCCAAAACTGTCCATTTCTAGTGGAAATTCTGAATGCATAATGAATTAATTTACAGGATCCTATTAAGAACTTCACAGTGTGTTTATTCGTTTACCACATGTAAAGTTCAAACATACAAGTAACTGACTTCCACCTAGATAGAGAAGGGAGGGTTGGAGGTGACCTCAGAAAAGGAAGTCTGTGTTCTTGTTCCAGACAGAAGCATCGAAGTCTGAGAGATGCTTGTTTCATCTACTCTGAGAAAAATTCCCATATGCCTAATTTAAGCTTTTTTTTGCTCTAATATGAGCTTGTTACTAATGTTACTAATTACAGTATTCTACGGAGATGTGGAGAACAGATTCCTTCTTCCTCTTTTTGTGACAGCTTTTTACCTATTTGAATACCATCTAATTTCTTTTATCTCATAATTAAGTTCCATAATGCTCACTGGTTAGAGCTTCCTCAAAGGTCACACCTAAGAATGTAACACTAAAAAAAATTCCTTGGCTAAATTAAGGTGTTTTTTTGTATCTAGATGGAAATCATTAACAAAATTTTAGATGTGTACATATATGTCATTTTACTTCTATACTTTCCCAGAATTGTCTGTTTCTACATCATTCCCTTATGCTTGACTAAAATCCTGAAGTGAGTTGGATCCTAGCACAGAGAAGCTTGAACTGGTACAAGATTGAATTCTGCTTAAAATAGTGGCCATAACCATTTTCAGTTAAAAGCAATCTCAGAGATGATTTGTTTTGTCCTATGTACCTTTTGTGATCATCCAAGGATTGATACATCTGTGAATTGTTCAAGATCTTAGCACCTGCAACTTGCTGAAGGAGAAGCAGGTGTCTAAAGAATCACAGAATCATCGAATGGCTTGGGTTGGAAGGAACCTTTAAAATCATCTAGTTCCAACCCCTCTTCTATAGGCAGGGGCATCTCTAGACCAGGTTGCTCAGAGCTCCATCCAGCCTGGCCTTGAATGTTTCCAGGGAGGGTGCACTCACAACCTCACTGGGCAGCCTTTTCCAGTCTTACCAACTCACAGTGAAGGATTTCTTTCTGATATCTAAATCTACCCTCATCCAGTTTAAAACTGTTTCTCCTTGTCCTGTCACTACATGCCCTCTTACTACATTTTTGCTTTCCAGGAGGTAGTGGAAGAGCACCTTGAGTACTGTGTTTGGTTTTGGGCCCCTCATTATAAGAAAGACATCAAGGCCCTGGAGCATGCCCAAAGAAGGTCAACAAAGCTGGCAAGGGGTCTGGAGCATGAGTCTTATGGGGGGTCTCTGAGGGAGCTGGGGTTGTACAGTCTGGAGAAGAAGTTCTGGTGAGGTGGGGTGTCAACCTGTTCTCCCTCATAACTAGCGATAACCAGGTGAAGTTCAGGTTGAATAGTAGGAATCATTTATTGTCAGAAAGAGTAGTAATGCATTGGCACAGGGTGCCCGGGGAGGTGGTGAAGTCAGTGTCTCTGGAGGTGTTCAAGAAATGTGGAGATGTGGTACTTAAGGGACATGGGGAAATGGTGGTAGTTGAATAATCAGACTACATGATTTTGACCTTTTCCAACCTTGGTGATTCAGTAAGAGTTGGGTAGCTCAACGGACTTATTTTCTTTCTTTTGAAATTGTACTTTTTTCCCTCATTCAACTAGAGGAAACAATATGGCACTGTTCCTATCTACTTTTCAGAGAATTTGGGGGAGAACTAATTTTGATTGCTGCCGTGAGGGGTATAGACTTTTTAATTAATGGTGATAAATATTATAAGTGTGATGGAAAAAATTGTCTTCTGAAACCTTTCTGCTGTCATTGCATTGATTCTAACTGATTATAGCTAATCATTGAGTCTTTGTAGAAAGCCATGTATTCCCTTGTTCCCTCCAGCATTTTAGAAAGTTTTTTCTGCTTTTTTTTTTCCAGAAGGCATCACTACTGTTGTTACATCTTCCCGCTATGTATTTCAAAATGTAGATATTAGGTATTAAAGGATGGCAAAGAGTTCTAGGCTAAGAATTCCTAATTTGCAAAGCATATGCAGGAAGGCAGCTGGAGTAGCCTTCTGAATCCTATCCTTTTTTTAAAATATAAATTTGGCGGTTTGTTCCACATAGTCTAATTTTGAAGTTCTGTAGAAGTTGGGTGTTGGAATGACAGGTTCTCAACTCTGTGACTGAAGGCTGAATTGGTGAAAATACTTAAGTCTTTCTACTTTTTGAAAATTATGAGACTACCAAATATAATTATGCTGAAATGTAAGGTGCCTTGTTTTGTCACTGCTGATATTTTGTACTCAACCGTAATGGAATAAATACAGGAAGGACTTTGAGGTGCTGGAGCATCTCTGAAGAAGGTCAACAAGGCTAGTGAAGGACTTGGAGAATATGGAGAATGGGCCCTATGAGGAGAGATTGAAGGAACTGATGCTGTTTAGTTTGGAGAAGAGGAGGCTGAGGGGTGACCTTATTGCTCTCTTCCAGTACCTGAAAGGTGCTACAGTGAGAGCGGGTTTGGTCTCTTCTCACTGGTGACAGGATGAGGAGAAATGGCCTCAAGTTGCATCAGGATAAGCTTAGGTTGGATATCAGGAAACACTTCTTTACAGAAAGGATTGTTAAGCACTGGAATAGGCTCCCCGGGGAGGTGGTTGAGTCACCATCCCAGTAGAGGGTTGTTAGAATTAGGGTATTATAGTTAGGTTGTGGTTGGACTTGATGATGTCTTTTTAAGTCTTTGTCAAAGATTAAAGTCTTTTCCAACCTGAGCAATTCTGTGATTCTATAATTAGGTCTTGCTTTTAATACCTGATTTCTGATGAAGGAACTTAATGTCAGAAATATCTACCTTCAAAATCAAGTGGCTAAGGGACTCTTTAATTAAAATATTTACTAAAGATCTGCTTAAACAGCACAAATTCTGTGGGTTTCATCAGAAAGTCTGGATGGTTTTTCTGATTTTTAGCTTCCTAGTAGGTTAGTGTTCATATTGTGGGGGTTTAAACTTATTGAGTGTGTAGTGGGAGACATAAAATATTGAAAACAGCAGACAACCTTCACAGCCCAAAGTCTTTTACTACTCTTCATAGGAAGCAGCTGCATGTAAGCTGATATCTGCAAGATCAAAAGATCTTTTGAGATCTAATGAAGAAAAATGGTGAACAAGACAGTTGTATGAAAGAAGTAAGCAACAGCATAAGAAAATCTTACGTGGAACTTTAGTATAATCTCCTGTGTGGTGGTGTGCTTTGAAGATGTAAGCAACTGCAGTGAGTGAATGCTAAATGTGTGGTAAAATGCTACTGGTCTTCAGTGTGTGGCTTCCCAGTTACAGCAGTTCAAGTAATTACTAATTTCTGTGCCAATTTCCAGTTTTGTGTAGTGTGAATCTGTTAATTTAGAAGTATTTACATATTTTTGTCATGTACCTTATGGAGACTTACAATAAAGATAAGATCTGTCTATATTTCAATTATTCAGTAGCACAACTTTATGCTCAGAAATGCTATAGGCAGAGTGCTAACAGAAAATCGTAGCAATTTATGGGTGTAGGGAGAAGCAAGGTTTTTCTAAGAACATGCACAAGAGGTTAAAACACTCTGCTAACTCAGCTTGCATTTCCACCGTGTTGAAATTGACATTCTGGAAGGTTAATCGGTCTGTTGAAAGTACTTCTGATTCCTGTAGTCCATGTAGTGTTTAACTGATGCTTTGGGCTTTTACTGTTGCTGGGTTTCATAGGAAATGGTGTGTTCACGTGCTCCACACTATCAGAAAGTTGAGCGTTGCCTCAATCTTAAGTACTTTGTGGCATGTTTCTCTTTAGGCTTTTCCCTTAAATCTGTGGAGTTAGTGGGTCACGTAGCAACAGCTGGTGTTTCTGCAAGAGTGAGTTGTATGTTCTTCTTTCACTGTATGGAAGCACTGCATATAAGGTGAATGTAATACCATTTAAGGTTTTAACCTTTTCAGTTTGAATTAACATAAGAAAGTTTCCCTAAGGCATTTTAATAATGACAACTTACATAGGCCTTTTTGTCTTCTACTTCTATAGGCATTAACATTTTGCCTTTAATCTGTGTGGCTCAGTCTTAAACCTTGCAGGTTTCCCTATAAGCTGTTTAGTTAGATGGACCTTCATAGCAATTCTCACTTGTTAATTATTTCCCTTCCCTCCTGCTTTCTATGCACATGTTCATAGCTTGTGCAAGGGTTTAAGTTTCTTTTTTTGTTCCTTTCTAACAAAAAAAAATGAAAAGGATTTGGAGGATTGTGGAGCAGAAAGGATTTAGTGTCTAATATACTGGGAAAAGATAGCATTGAAATATCTCTTTTTGAAAGTGTTAGTGGAGCAATGCATTGAAGAGGTTTCAGTTTCTTCTATGTGATGATGTGTACAATGCCCTGGGAATGTTCAGAAACCTTTCAAATGCTAAGAGAAAGTATGTTTTAAGCATTTAATGCAGAAACATACCAGGACTGATGAATCACTAGTCAGAAAGAAATAATTAACAAAAAAAAGTGATTTAAAAATTATAATGATTGAACACCTATATATATATCTCAATCTTTATTTCAAAGGTGTGAGGAAACATTGTAAAGAATGTAGGTGGGTGAGTTCCTGGTACATTTGAATGATATCAGAATGAAGTAGAATAGCATGAAAGAACTGAAAATGAAATTGAGGAGAGAACTAATAGGGAAGCATATGTAACTGATGGAGCGAATGGTGCAGAACACTTGCAATCAGAGTTCTCTCCATAGCGTTTGCACATGCCTTCACACAAAGGAAGGACCAAAGGTATCTTTGATAGAAGGTGATTACTCTTGGCTCAGTTTTGGTTGCTGTTGTTTCAGTGGACGGAAGTGAGAATTAAGGATTGTATGTGAGTGGACTTCCAAGTCAGTGGGCATCGTGGCATCTTTTCCTTTTTCTTTTCTCTTTTGTCACATGCTAAAGAGAGTGGTGCACATGCAGAGGACAAAAAAAATGCCAACCACCTTGCACAGAAGCAAGTTTGTGTGCTAAAGTTCTGTGGTTGTCTTGATAGATGAAAGGTTTGTAGGAAGGGGTTATGGCAGCATCCAGGACGTGGATTTGTCTTGTAAAAAGGGAACTTTTGTTACTGAAAATAGTGGCTGTGTAGAGATGGCTTTAACAAGTGGGTATGAATGAACCTCACAAGGGAGAACTGCTGAGAAAAGGATTACAACGTGATTTCAGTCTTAAAGCAGCTAATTAACAAATCTTGGATCAACTGCATTAACTCTCCTGTAGCGATATAAATCGTTAGTCTGTCTATCCTTTTTCTGCACTTTCAAGAAATGCAGTTCAGCAGGACAGTGGAAAACAAGCTGTATTTGTAGGACAAGTGCAGCTGATGTGTGGTAAGAGGAATTGTCTTATGACTATATATTACGCTATATAAGTGAAGGAGCATTAACTCTGTCTTCTCTACCAGATACTCACATAAGAAGTCAGCAGTGCAAAAAATGTTAAGTTGCCTTACAGTTATCTTGGTGTAAATTATAGAAATTGTACCAACACATCCTAGCTTTGACAAACCTGCCAAAGCTTGGTTGAACTTTCCCAACTTTTACAGCATTCCTTTTCCAATTGTATGCATCAGTTTGGTTTCAGTAGCTTTGCTTTGTATTGGATAGTGCTGCTGTGTTCTTTGCTTTGGCTCTGATCCATTTAATTTGTCTTAAAAAAAAAAAACAGAAACATATTTCCCCCATGTGAATTTATAGCATGTACTGCATGTTAATATTAAGCTCAATTTTTGTAACTTCAGGTGTACTTTTTTTCTTAGTGCCCGGTGTTCTAATTTGGGTTAAAGATGTCTTTGACAGTAAATTCTATTTGGTGTATAAAATGTTATGGATAAAAGAGGATAATATAGTTTATTTCACTTGATCTACTGTAGTTAAGACTAAAAATAGATCTAATTAAATATATAGCTCCAGAATTTGTTCCAAAGCTAAGTGCACCACTGCTGTGAGGTAATAGAGTCAGTGAACATGGTGCTAATCTGGCAGTGTGTTTTTAAAGCAAATTACAAAGAGCTAGAAAGGACTCATAGGAGGCATAAGGTCAAGAGAAGCTGTATCTTTTGGAGGATGGTGGGTGAAAGGGGGTGGGGGGGGAACGACATACAAACAACAACAAAAAAAACCACAACTTTAGAAGGTTATTAATATGGACTCTGAGTGATATAGGAGGCACGTATGCTTTGTATTCTACTTTTGGGAGTATGGGTAGAGTAATTTTGACTGGGGCACATGAAAGCCGTTCCATCTGTTGCCTCTTCAGATAAGATACTGCAATTAAAGGTTAGGACAATCCCTTTGACTTGAGAAAATGATTTGGAAAAAAAGATGAATGATAATGTAAATATAGAAGGAAAGCTGTCTTAAGTGCATGATTCATAAGGTAAAGTCTTAACAGCTTTTTATCTAGTATTTGTGCAGAGGATTTTCTAAAAATAAGGTTAGTATTACCCTGTGATCAGTACAACGATCTGAAGTATGGTGTGCAAGAAAGGAGAAAGGTGGGTATATAGCAGGCTCACCAGGCAATGGCAAAGACTTTGAAGGTTTCACTGTTTGTCCAGTTTCCACCATTTTAGGATCCCCACTTGAAGAAGCTCATCCCTACAGCCCTTGCAGCACCTCTTCTTTGTGCATCGCAATTAATACTGTGTGTTTTCTTCTGAAATCAGGTGTGTAGGAAAAATAACATTGATATTGTCAGGGTAACTGTTAACTATAGTAGTAACTGACTGCCTTTGTGTTGTCCATGCTAAACTGTTGTCTTTTGTTGCGCAGTCATAGGGTAGCAGAAAATAAATCTGGCTGGAAGGTAAACTAGGATGTAGCCTAACAAAAGCCACTCAGTTGAGTGTATCCAGTGTAGTTTTCTAATTGTATCCTCTCTTGTTTTCTTTGTTTCAGTTTTTAGGGGTAACACTTCTCTCATGTCAACAAATAAAATTGTATACATGGGAAGCAAAGTCTGTATCTTCAGCTGTTTGTGTTCTGCATAAGTTGAGGTACAAGGAAGAAATGGATTTTGTCTGCCTTCAAAACACAGAATAATGCCAACAAATTGAAATGCCTGTTAGGCTACAAGAATTTGTATTCAGCTGTACGTTAACCTCTATAGATAACACCACTTTCAGTTAAAGCTATATTTGATTAACAAATAGAGGTTAATTTTTATATGACTAAAGAACCAAATGATTAATGAGAAACCGAGAAGACTATATTTTTACTTTGCTGTACCTTTCATTTCATAAACAATTTAAATCTTACTTTGCAATTTTAATATGTTCTCTTGCATATATGAGCTTGTTAGTTTTTGTTATTATGGTACCCTTTAGCTACCTTTTGCATTTCAACTAGAGACTTCTGAATATGTACAAATGTATTATCATAACTTCACAGGTATGAAAAAAATAATGTGCCTTATGGGTAATTCTCTCATTTCAACTCGTAACTTACAGTGAGTCTGATTGGATACTTTCTTCTCATGCATTTGATGTAAAATGCAGATTCTTTGACACACAGGCCCTTAAAAAAAAAAGTTATTCATATAGAGAATGAGAATATAATTGTTTCAGAAAGAAAAGCAACAATTTTCTACCGTAACAAGAGACATTTTTTAAACAACACACAATTGATGACAAATCCTGTGGATAAATATAAATAACAGTAACATGGGCAATAGCTCAAAAACTGGAGGTGGAAGAAAGGAGGAATGAAGGGTATTTAAGTAGGGTCATGGGGCAGACAAAGAGGATGAGGTAGTTAACCAACTGTCATGAATATCTTTAAACTAATGGAAAAAAAAAAAAGGTATGGGGTATAAAGAGGCAGAACTGGATATCTTAGTACACAGAGTCAGGGTTGATTTAAATGCTTGCAAAGATCTCTCGGGATAACTTGTGTGACTGGTGTTTAAAAAAAAAAAGCAGCTTGTTTAGGAGTTGCTTTCTATATTTTAAACTTGCTTTGAGTTCTAAAATAAACTAAATTTAAAACTACTGTAAAGTCTGTGAATGAAGAAATGCATTGCATATGGGGATAGTTTTGTACATATGGATTTACAGGATGAAGGTAGCACTTTTATTGGAAGAAATAGTACTACCCTATTAGATGGCCTTGTCTATCTTAAAGATTATCTGTATTGGCAGAGTGTAGTTGTAGTCAGTAACTGAAGAATTCACTTACGTCTTAACTGTCTTTTTCTAAAATCTAAATGTTTTACTCTATCAAACCAGCAAGATCAAGTAAACTGACTTTCTTTAAGAGAACAAATGGGTTGTCCATAGCATAGGATTTGGATGAGAATGTCTGTGTGGCAGAAAATACTGAATTGCCATAATAGATAGGAGATGAACATCATCTGGGAAACAAGTGTCTGTTAGTGTCTAGATTTCTAGTGTGAGAGAGGAGAAAATGAATAGAAGGACAAATCTGCTTCCAGCAGGTTGGAAAGAATCAGATGAGAAGATGAAGAACAGCTTTTGTTGATGGTGACTGTGAGATTATCTTAAATGCATGATTTTTAGAAGAGAGAGAACAAACTAAAGCAGTGGACCTTGCCCTCAGATAATTTGTGGGTGAGGTCTTCTGACTGCAAGTATAAAGAAAGGAAGGAATTAGCTGGAAGGAATACTACGGTCTCAAATCCCAGTGTATTAAATAGCCAGTTTAGTGAGATCAAGCTCTTCATTCATGTGTTAAACCTAGGAACAAAATCAGGAAAGTAAATCAGCTACCTAATATGAATTTAAGATGGCAGAAAAATGGCCTGGAAGAAACAACAGCAAAAAATAATGCAGAGTAGGTGAGATGATCTTAAATAGTCTATGACTTGTCAATGTTGTCTTCAAAGGACGGGTTATCTTTTTCAAGATGGTAGAAAATGTGGTCTTGAAAGAAAAAGATACTTAATGTTTTGCTTTGTAAAGGGATAAAAAGATGTTAGAGAATTGTAGACCTGTCAGTTGAATAAAAAATGGTAAAACAAATAATCAAGCTATCTGCAAGCAGCTGGAAAATAAGAGTTGAATTGACAGCTAACGTGGCAATGACATGGTTTGTTTTTTACAAATTTAACTAATTTCTTGCTGTAAAAGACAATAATAGTACTTGTGGGTAAGGGATAACCATGAATGTGTCATTTTTACTTCAGTTAGCCATTGGTGATGTTTATATGATTCTGCTGCAAACAGGCAGTGCTCTAGATAGACTGGCGTTTGGCTCTACTCAGAGGGATTTGGGTACTTTGGGAGTAAATAGGAGCAGTTCGCAATGACACTGCACATCGTGGTGGGCATCGCTGCCATCTGTCCTGCATCCGTCCCTTCAGTGGGCTGAGTGACCTCAGCCACTGAACCACTGTCTGGGAGAATTTGTGTCGGATAAATAACAATTCTGTACTTTTCAGGAAGTTCTCTCTAGGGGTTCTCATACTCTCCTCCTCTTTCCCTTTGATAGAGACACAAATTTTTGTACATTAGACTCTAAGAAGTTGGAACATACTGTGTAGGAAAGAACATAAGGCAAATACCTTCAGCTAAAAAAAAGTATGCAAAGACTCAACCTGCTCCTGGCAGCAGGTGTGAGTGGGTTTCAGCCACACTACTCCTTCCTTAATACAGCTGAGTTGTTTGCAAACTGTTCCAGGCAGTCCAACTATTAGAACCGAAATATTTGCTCTTAAGGCTTCTTTTTCTGAGTTTTCTAGTAAATCTACCAGTAGATCCACCTGCGGAGCAGTGTAGAAGAAAATCACCTACATATTTGTATAAGACAGTGGGAGGTCTCTAATCAGTATGTGGGGGTCCAGCATGTTGTGTTTGTGTGAGTGGTAGTGCTGGCTGTATGATAAACTCTGCTTTTGTCTGGCTCTGTACCCTGGAGCTAGCTTTTGTGCTCTCCTTGTGGATTGCAGCTCTGCTTTACAATGGCAGATAAAACTCAGGTTACTCCAAGGCACTGCAGGATCAGGTGCTGAATTGCACAGCAAGCCTTGCCTGCCATTTCTAATTTGCCAGTCTGAAAGGCCTGGACCTGAAATTTACACGCAAACATTGGAGCTTACTTAATGGGTGATTCTCAGCACGTTTTTTTTTTTTTCCTTCTTGCTGCTTCTTTAAGTCTCCCTTGAGTTGGTTAGAACTGCTAGGGCTGGTTTATCTTTCTGTGCTGTCTATGAATTAACAATTCACTTGAAACAATCACGTGTATTATACTGTCGTTCCTTGGTGTGTATAATTCCAGTATTGTGTTTTGTCAGAAAGTCATAATCAGTTGCAGGCATGCTTTTATCACGTTGAAATATGGCTGAACGGCCACCTCAATAACTTGACCACATGCTTAAGTATATGCACAGGTGTGCACACAAAATCAACCCTGGTAATTTTACTTTCACAGAAGGCAGCTGTTGAAATTTACCATTAGATTGAGCCTCAATCTGTAATTCAGAAACCATATAACAATTAGTCAGCAGGTGTGATGATCCAAATGAGTAAGCTGCTGCTGGTTTTGATCCATAGGACCTAAAGGAAAATGTGCACTGATCTAGAAGTACCACCATAGGTGACTTGTGAAGATGCTCTTTTTCTTCTGAGTGAGTTCAGCTGCTGCAGGTATTCTCAGGAAGGGTTTAATATTTCATTAATTGAACAGCTAAAACTGTCTGTTTGATTAGAAGTGAAATTTCCCTTTGCCTCTTTTAATGTGACCCGTGTCCCCTATGCAGTTTCGAAAATAAAAAGAAAAATTCAGCTCCTGGCTTAGGAATGTATTTGCTGAGGTGTCTAGCAATGTTTAATAGCTTTGTCCTCCCTATCTTCAGTCTTTTAAGTGCAAATTAGAAACCAGAATACCGGCACCTTCACAAGTTTACATTCTGCTAATTGACCATTGAAATATAATATACAAGTGGGTACCGGAGACAGTGGGAAGAGAGGTGGGACACTTGCTGTCACATGTGAAAATTTTTTCAGCAGAGATTTAAAGAATAGCGCTCTGGAATTCCGAATTTTGCCTTCTATTCTGAAACTGGATCAGCGCACTTTAAAGCATGATTATTCCAGTTCCAATGGAACTAATAAAAACCTCATTGCCTAGAGCTTTATGCCCTTTGGCACTTCTATCTTTAGGTATGGTGCATTGACCTGGGATTCTCCCTGAAATGATTTCATAAAATAATTCCTTCCAGCTGTGAGTAGGAGAGGATGGAGTTTCTCTTCCACCAGATGAAGCCGTCAGCAGCTGAATTGGGATGCCTGCTAGGTTTCTGCATGTGATTTTTAGGCAAAAATTCCAGTAATTCTTACGTTGCTGGCAAAAGTTGTTATAGCATTAACTTAATAAGCATAATTGCCTTACTTAAAGTTTCATTTATGTATTTTGTCTTCCTGAATTTTCTGATATGGCATAAATGAAAATGAGTGTCTTAAAAGTAGCATACCAGACTGCTGCGGTATATCGTGTAGTAAGTCATCCATAAGTAGAATGATGATTCTTTGTTTTTCCAGAGATGAACACTGATATTCAAAGAAATGTCTACTTAGCTATTGAAGTGTGTGTACAGGGAGGTATACATCCATCCAGTTTGTATATAGGCATCCTTTACAATTATTTCAATCTTCAATAACACTTTAGATAAAATGTACAAATGTGCAGAAATATGCAAGGCAGTCTTATCTCTTGCCAAGGACAACACTGCGTAGTCTCTTTCACGTTAGGAGAACATTTTATGAGGTTCTGTTGGTAAGTTTTTTGCCAACGTAACAATAAATTCAGGTGAAATTCAACGTGATGTTGATTGCTGATACCAGATGATCAGCTCCACTATGTTGTTTGCAGTTACTAAACTTATTTTTCTGTGGTATTATGAGTAAATGCTTTTTTCAATGACTGCTTGCAGTTCTCAAAGTTTTTTATCTGAAGCTGGCTGGTATTTTCCAGTATTTAGTGGGATCACTTACTGGGAGTGTGGTTTCTTGCAATTCAGAATAGCTGCAAGTAATGTGGCATTGGTATTAAGTTAATTGTAAGTACCACGTATAAACCACCTCAGTGGCAATGACTATTGTCTGTCTTTTTGAAATGTCAGATATCTTTGGAAAAAAGAGTATGCAGAGATCTCTGTAGTGAGGTGCTGGTGATTTCAAGTTGAAGAATGACAATTTACAAAAATCCTACAACTCCTAACTGAATGGAGGAGACAGATTTGCTAAAGGAGTGGATAACAGCCTTACCTGCCAGGTGACAGTAAACATCACTGCTGAGCATTTAGCTCAGCATCACCTGGAGATGGATTACTTTTTCTTGTGCTCTTTTCCTGTACTGTCATTTTGTGTACATGTGTGTATGTATGTATTCCTCTGTGTCCCTGCTGTTCTACGTGAGCAAAAGATGCCCAGTGCTGTGCTAATGTCGTTTGCACCATTTTGGAGACTCATTGCACAGTTGGCAAATGTAGCAGCAAAGGCTGGGAGAAAGCAGGAGGCTCTCTAACCTTCATGAAAAGTCGGTTTGGTTAGCCTGTACAGAAGTAAGCTTATAGTGCTGGGGGGCAGTGTGCGTGCCCAGTCATTGCTCTCTTTGAAAGATAAGTCTATTGCCTGCTTCTTAAAACAACTCTCTTCTAAAAGAACAAACATTGTAAATGCATAATAGGCATATTATGTAATGTATACTATATATATCACACGTATTGCTGTGGTAGTTCTTTGTGACAACAGTGACTGTAACTGAAATGCAAGTGCTGAACTGTAATGTATAGGCAAGAAAGTGGCTTGAAAGGCAGGTTGTTAAAGAAATGTCATACTGATATAGAAAATGAAATGCCAGAACAGTAGTAGCAGTTAAACAGTTTCCAAATTCATTTGTATCATTATGAAATGTGAAATATTTTGCATTTTCCTAAAAGTAGCAGTGCTTGGACTTGGGCAGATACTGGATTTCTGTTCCTTCTTGTTTTCTCCTGCTTCTTTGTCTAGGAGGTGAGTGTTATACAATTGTTCTGTGTGTTTGCCAGTAGTGAGCACCAGAAGCTGTCTAGAGGAAAGAGACCCTTTTAAGGGATAAGTTGTATTTGTGCTGCAACGGACATCAGAGAATTTAAGTGGGGATGTAACTCTGACTTTCCTATACACCAGAATCAGTCACATGAGGGGCATTTATAACAAAGTAGACTGTATCATTCTTCTGCTTCTAGAATTTCTCATTCATTGTTACGTGGCATGTTTGCTTTTTTATTTTTTAACAAGTATGTGCATTCCACTGTGACTTTCAGTCTTTGTAGACACTGCTCTAATTTGGGACTCTATCCATCTACTTTCTTCTGTCATGTTTCAGCATTTTTGTGGATCCAATCTAAAAATCTCAGGGATAATCATTTGCAGAACTTCAGCCTTGCTGTTATATATTTCTTCCATATGTGGAAAATCATATTTGCATGGGTTCATTCAACTCAGTAGCAGTCTGAAGAATTTTGTGGGAGGGTTCATTGTTCTAAGAACTCTCTGTTTGAGAGCATAGAAAACATTCTAGTTCTGCATAAATAAGTCATTACATTACATTCCTGTTTAACAAATTCTATCATTTAAGATACCTAATTGTGCTGCTTTCTCTAAAGATACTGTAATTTACTTAGCAATTTCTATTTCAGAAGTATTTTCTAACAAGGAACTGCTATGTAATGAGAAACACTTTTATATCTGTATTGGCTGTTAAAGTACTGAAGATAAGGCTGTTTGCTATTATCCTTTCAGAAGGTAGAGAACTCCTCATCTTTTGAAAGGTACACTGCAAATTAAGCAGTCTGTTACAGAGCTCTGTAGAGGAATCACCATTTACGGAAGTCCATTTGAGATATTTATTCCATGTTGATTGATGTGATTTCCATATGCAAGAAAACTGTTATGGGAGAGATGCTATGGGAATTACTAGGTCACGTTATGGAGGTAAACATGATGGGAATTCTGGCTTCAAACTTGAACGTCTGAAAAATTTCCCTATTATGTTATCTGCCACTACTCTGAATTCAGAGATAGAAAAGTCTAGACAGAACTGAGGTTATCAAGTGGTTCCTAAGAGCACTTGCAGAGAAAGCTTTATCAGTGTCTTGTCAGTTATATATTCTTGTATGTGTATGTTTATATACATATTTTTTTTTTCCCCAATTGAATGGAAGTTATGCTACCACTCAGAAATGAAAGTATTGTGAAGTGGAAGGGATGCCAAGTGGAAAACTAAATCTCTGTTCCACAAAACTCCTACAAGCACTGCAGTCTCAGAGATATGGAAAAATGTGATTTAGTGCTTGCACTATTTTTTTTAATACATTATTCTTTAGATGTTTTCTTTCAACTCTGTTTGGAGGTAGAATGACCTTTTGGTTTGACCTCCTGTAGCCAACTATTGCATACTGTAGAATAATTCAGCAGAATAATTTGGGATTCTTTCCCAGATGTACCTATTAGCTTCTCTTGGTATTTCCTACAGGTAAATATAACATGCAAGAACACTGTCAGATTCACTTAAGGCAATTTAATAGGTGTTTTGTGACAATTATTCAGATTTTAGATGTGATTTTGCTTTAAGAAATTATCTATTCATATCTCAAAGCAATGTAAATAGCTGAGGGGCCAACACTGCGTTCTGCTGGGGAAAGAGGTAGAAAATGATGTAGTTTCAAGCTGTCTCCTTTCATTGTGGGGTTGATGTCACTTTGGAAAGTGATTTTAGCCTTATGGCTAAAATTTCCTACTGTGTAAGTTAGTAGCTGCTTAACTTTCTAGCTTAGGGAGCAGAGATTCTAGCTGTGCTGCAAGCATCTTCTGGAAGAGGGACCAGCTTTGGGAAGTAACAAAGAATCCAAAATAGTCTTGCATTTCTGGAAATGTGAGGGGGCCAGAGTTAAGTATTTAAATGCAGCTAATACTGAAAGCTTTCAGAACTCATCCTTTCTATTCCTTTGGGAAAATGTCACTAACTGGAGCAGATTGCCTAGCTGGCTCTGCTAGGTCCTGCAGTTATTGTCAACAGTGCACCGCTGACGTTTCCATTTTGCACTTTTCTCAGTCAGAAAACCAGAAAGCAACACTATACTAGCGGTGCTTGCAAATCATTTTTGACTCTAGGTGTGTTTTTCCATCAACAGGCAAGATTTGCCATTGTTCCAATTTGCATGCTTGATGGTAATAATTAAGTCATCAGCCAAAGTGTTCTGAAGATAAATTTGTTCAGTAAAATAAATGAAAGAAGATTATTATGGCCTTAAGTCAAAAGTACTTGTTATGTCCGTGCCATCTGGACACAAGCATAAAGTCTGCAAAAAGAGGGAACTATCATGTATGTGTATGTGTTTATACACTCAGAAAATGAATATATTTCACACCCTGCCTCATATTCTGAATCTTATTGCTATAAAGGCAAACATTACTTGTCAAATGTATTTAAGATCACAGAATCATAGAATGGCCTGGGTTGAAAAGTACCGCAATGATCATCTAGTTTCAACCCCCTGCTATGTGCAGGGTCACCAACCACCAGACCAGGCTGCCCAGAGCCACATCCAGCCTGGCCTTGAATGCCTCCAGGAATGGGAGATGGGAGGTGTATTCAATGGAACTTAAAAGCCTAAATGACCCTTGCCCACAAAACAGTAGTGTTGCATAGAAATACTAGAAAGCACATGGCAGTTACATATAAGCACAGAGTTAGATATCTTTTAATGAGTGCTACTAAAAATGACAACAGTACATGCAAATATGAGACAGAAACTCTGGTTATTAGCTGTGCCAGTGTATTTATTCAGCTCCTTGTTCTAAGAATGCAAATAATCTTTTTTTTTTCAGTTACGGGAACCTGGTGACTCCAATATAAATAAAAAGCAGTACCTCATCAGCCTCAGTTTGCTAAGAAATTAATTTGCATTTTGTTTAAGTATGGTACAAGTGCAGAAATTCAGACCTTTGTAAAATTTGCTAATTCGGGGTTAAACTTTTGAGCTCTGATGCTTCATATGTCTTTTTATTGTTTGGTATCATGACCAGCTTCTGGTGAGAAATAATAACAGGTTTGGTAGAAAAAAAGATTAATGAACTTTTTACATTTTAGGCCAAGTAGATTCTGGCATGCTAAACCACCATTTTTCTAAGTATTCTTATGAACATGGAACCATGTTATGTTGTTTTAAAGTACTGTTAGAAACATCAAGTTCATTAAAATGTAATCTTGCCTAAGCAAAAATTGCATCACTGAGTATTCAAACATTTAATATATTCTTACATTTACAAGATTAATTTTGTTCCTCCTTCCTTGCAGGTGCATTCTGCTTCCTCTTCTGGGAATGAAGCCCCCTCAGCAGAGCCTCTTCCTGCTCGTAGACTCAGTCGATGAGGGCTGCAACATCACTGAGGGTGAACAAACCTCTACGAGTCTATCTGGAACGATAGCGGAACTGCTAGCTGGCCACTTTGAGTTCTTCCCTCCCTGGTTGCTCCTTCTGTGTTCTGCCCGCAAGCAGAGTAAAGCTGTTACAAAAATGTTTACAGGTGAGTCCAGACCCGGGGAAGCATCATTAACTCTGTTTACAATGAGGAACCAGTATTTACAAAACTCTTGGTGATGGTTGAAAGCACTAACGCGTGCATAGTTCTAAACAATGATAATGGCAAAAATGGTAATTCTGAAAATCTCACATTCCAGTTTACCTATCAAAAGCCTAAAGTGGCATTTATAGGTAAAGTATGTCTCTGTAATAGAGCTTTTGGTGGCTTTGAGTTCTCGTTTTGCCTTGCTGCTTCTAAAAAGCTTTGAAACCACACAGGTGATGTAAGTACATAAGTATGTTGGCTGTATACGCCTGTTCCTCACATCCTCAAAAGATTTTTTTCATCTCCTATTAAAATATTTCCCCTTATATTCAGAAAGCGGTGAATAACTTTTGAAGGTCAAACTTGAGAGGGTAATGCTGTCAATGTGGATTCTTAGTGTATACTTTTGACAAAGGTTACTTGGTAAAGAATTCTTTACAACTTCTTCATCCAGTCTTTACAGTGTCATGAGAACATTTCTTCACTATAATCACATTGTTTCTGGATGTTCTCTGAAATTTAGTAAAGGCCAATATCTAGACTGGATTCCAGGCCTATGTATAAAGTCTGTGTGCATTAAGGCAACGATTAGGACAAAAATGTGATTATAGAACACAGACCGATAGGCTTGCTTGTTTCCACCATGGCAAAAGGTCAATGTGATAATTGCATTCTGGAATGTAGTCCTGTATTAATCAGCAGCAGACATGAATGTTGGTATTTAGGGGTATGTGAGAACTAAAGGAAGCTTTGGAGTAGTTTCATAAGGGCTCTTTTGGATGTTCATATGGGAATAGTTTCGTCAGAGTTTGGCTGATTAGATAGGCTGTCACTGCCAAAAATACTGACAAAACTTTCTTCAGAGAAGCTTTATTTCCTTTCTACTGAATCATATAATGTTTCAGACTAGTCTAAAAAATTGTTGTTGTCTTCTAAGTATGCTTCCAGATGGAATTCTTGACAGGGGAAATCAGCAGAATTAATGTGTATGCCTTTAAAATAAATTTAATTTGAAAGAGTAAATTTCTCATTTACACAGTGAATGATTTGATGAACAGCGTAAAGAGACTTGGCTTGTGATGTTATAATGCTATCTGCTATGAGAAAAGGTGCAAAAAAAGAATTATTAACAAATTAATTGAACTCAAAATAAGATTAAGTTTTAGGGTCTATTTGTAGTGAGGGGTGTTTTGCTGCCGTGGTGGTGGTTGTTTTTTTGTTTGTTGTTTTTTTTTTTTCCGAAAAGAGAGCAAACTGTGATATTACATCCCACAGTACACTACTGGATGATTTTCCTCCCTACAGCCAATGCTTGAGCATGTGAAAAATATAGTGAAGATGTGAGGAGTACAATTGAAGCTTCTGTTAACTTCAGATACATTGGAACTTTGTGTTGTAAAACTTGAAATAATATTGGTTTTCTTTTTTTAATCGGATGGGCTGTTGTTAACACTTCTTTTGGAGTACACTCTTCCTCTTTGCACAATGTGAATGTTTACTTTTAGCCAAGCAAATTTCTTTTTAAAGTTAGTTATTTGATGAGCATGCAGAATTCAACATTGACGAGGAGCATTTTTTGCACTGGTGGCTGAAGAGATGATGTGCACAATAATGTGCAGTGCACTCTGGAGCATCATTATACCGAATTTCTAATGCTTTCTAATTTCTCAGCAAATGGTTGCAAGCGTAACAGTGTAATCACTGCACATCTTTGGATGTGTTTCTTCCATTTGGAACAAAAAAAAAATCAGTTTTAAGCTTTGTAAGATAGGCTGGAATACTTTTAGCATTACTTTAGGAAAACGAGTCCATCTATAGGCTTTTGTGCTAAAAGTTTTAGAATAAGATGTGATGTATATACTAGCTGGTATTTATTTAATAAGTCATTTTTTTATTGGCTTTCACTTAAAATTTTGCTGTGTGAAATCTTCTTCCAGAAATGTGCTGAAATAAGAGTTAAACCCATTTGTCAGCATGTGGTGTAAGTGATTGGGAGCAGGGTTGCTGCAGTAGTGTGGCCTTGACAATGTTCTTTTTTGGGTGTTGAATGCAGATGAGTTCTGCACTCATCTCTCCAGCCAAAAATAGTCATGGATATGGAAGAAAGAGCACAGCCTTTCTCATCTACTGTCATCTTGCTGCTGCCAGCGGTGAATCCATCATCCTCACTACCAGATACCAAGCAAAGGAGGAGATTTATTCTAGTCCTCTTCATTTCTTTCCTTTTGCTGGTGACTTATTTATGCAAGCTGAATAGCTGTGCTTGCATCTGTTGCAGCCCCATGTTCAGGGGTGTATTCAGAGTTTCTGTAGTAGCACAGAGCACTACAATTTTTTTCCCTCTCACACCAGGTTCTAAGTTTTCAATAATTAAAATAGTTTTTGCCTCTTGTGGCTGCAAAGACAACCTCAAAAATATGAACCAAATGTAAATTGATGCCTGCGTGAGTCTGCGGTCACCCTCCACACTGAGCAAAAGCCAGCCAGCTGGGGAGAAAAGGAAGAGAACAGATAATGCATGTCCTCCTGCCTCTTCTTGTATGCACTGTCACCAACTTGTCACATCATGCCTGTTTACTTTTCTTACAGACATCTGTTCTGAAGTTCGCTATTCTTTTTCTTGTGTCCATGTTATCTCAATAGTCCTCTGTGACATTTGCTCGCAAGTGTGAGCAGTCAGGCAGCTGCATTAAGCACCGTCTTTACAACCATTTTATTATTTGGTTGAAGAAATTTTATTTTCTAAATAACTTCAGGAAACTTTTGTAAGCTGCATAGGCATGCAATTTGTTCAGGTTTTATGTTTCAGCTAAACTAGCAAATAGAAAAGTTTCCTCCAAAATGAGGTGAAATATTAAAAGTATATCAGTTATTCTTGCAAAACTAAATTCTAAATTCTTTTTCTAAAGTTCTATCATAAAAGCTAAACATTTTAGGCATTTTAAATTCTGGAAATTAGGCAAGCTGGAGTAAAAAGCAGGTATTTCCTCATTTGGTAGCATAAAGGAAGCATTTGGAACTGCACCTTTCTTTCTCAACCTGCCCATTCAAGAGAATAAATAGCATGAGACTGCTTTAGGAGAGATTGCTTTAAAAAAAGAAAATCTTAAATTTCACCATGCTTTAGAATTTATGTAGGCAGTTTCATGTTACTTTGAAGTCTTTGTAGGAGTTTGGATTTTACAATAAAAGGTTATTTAGATACGTTTAAATATGTTTATGTAGTTGTACATTTTGCTTCAATAGTATTAAAGCTGTGAAATAATTTGTTGTGGGCATGGCTCTATTTAATATTTCCTCTCTTCTTACTCTTTGGATTACCACTTCAAGAATGTGATGCTAGGGGTATTCTTACTTCCTAATAAAAGATTGCATGTAAGTTTTCTGTACAACAAAGTGGACCAATGACAGCAGCAGGATTGAGCCTCAAGACTGGTCCTGTGTCTCTTAGTGTCTGTGATGAATATAATACAATTTGTAATGGATTGTACACTGCAAAAGTACTACAAACTAAGCATGCTGCTTCAGTTTTCAAGTAATTTTTACTTTTCTGGATATGTTATTCTTTTTGCGTGGGTGTGCATACCTAACTGAATGTATGTTTAGATCACTAGTGTAAATCAATACTGTCAAAACATTGCCATGTTTTTAATCATTTAAGTTATTTTAAAGTTATCAGTTTAGTTAAAATGAGGTATATTAAAGTATGTAAACCTTCAGGGCAATTAAATGTATTTAATTAAAGATCCATAAATTGAAAAAGATTTCTAATTATTTACTGGAACTTGGTTGTTAATAGTTTATTTTTTGTTGTTAAAGTTTGAAAAGGTTGATATAGTACAAAAGTATTTATATAGCCTAGATACACTTTTTTTCCCTTTAAATGACCACAGACCTTGCCAAGAAATACATTTGGAACTGATTTGTTTACAGAAGTGCCAGGAATTTAATAAATCAGGAAAATCCATACTGGAGCACCCATTGGGTTGAAAGTGATGTGTTGGAAGAAAAATCTTAACAATGCAAAAAGCAGTGTCGTGGGACTGCAAGTTCTGTCTGCTATGCTGCTGTTCTGCTGAGCTTAAGTAGTTCATGGGAATGCATCTGAAACAAATAAACTTTCTCTTAGTGTTCTGATGCTTCTTGTCCTTAGAAATAAATTATTGTAGTTGATAGGGTGGGAAAGCAAGTTTGCAGAATCTTTGTTTGGAAACGTAAAATGACCCATTTAGATAAAAGCTTCACCAAGAAAAAAAAAACAGTTTTGTTTTGCTCCTTCACAAGAAGAATATTAGGTTTTTGTGTTTTTAAAATATCTTCTTTCTGTAAAATTTTTCTTTGGATTGCTTATTGTATTATGGCATGGTACGGTGGCTTAATATAACAGCCTACTTCTGTTCAAAAGACTGTTATAAAGGAAGTGTATTAATCCCAGCCCTTAAGGAACATACTGTCCTTGGGACATGTGAAGGCTGGGAGAAGAGGGGTGTGAGAAACGGTCATTAGCCAGCCCTGAGCACTGGCTGATGTATCTGCATTGCTGTCCGATGCATCTGTCAGAGGCTTTCTGGCATGTCTGAAATGATATCACCTACTCTACAAATTGCAAAAGCAGCAGAGTTATTTAAAAAATAAAAGTAACTTAGGTGGATACATATTGGAAGGAAAGACATGGGCATGGGATGGCTGTGAGAGATGGGGATCGGGTGTGAGGAATCACCTAGGGCTAAGCACATTGGGAAGAGCTTTGCAGAGCTCTGTGCCTGCTTCAGCCAATTGACAGGTGTAGATCTGACTATCAGGAATGTTTACTTCTCTCATATGAGAGAGGTTTAAGAAACTAGCAGGTGAGTAAATGATGGTAGCATTTACTCAGAATTGAGTAAGTCTGAGCTGTTCCCTGCACATGTGACATGGGCTAATCTAAGTGACACTTGGCTGAGGACAGCCCTGCACATAGGTATGGCTGTGAATACATATATTCATATATTCACAATATGCATTGTTCTCTTTTTAACTTCACTGTTTGCTTTTCTGTCTTCTGAATGCTCATAGTCTGGGAGCTCAAAAAGAAGTCTTGGTATCTGCGAAATTGGAGGGCACCAGCTATCCTTATTCAGCAATGTCTCTTGGCTTATGTGTGGGAATTATGGGCTCTGCAGAGTTGTGCGCAGAATATTTTAATGAAATGCACAGTCAATCAGTGAATGATGCTGTGATGTGGGTCAAGTTAGGACATTGCTCAAAGTTGTAGTGACAAATTGCAGTGGATAAAGATAGCTCTGTATTTTGGAAAGCCAGAAAAAGAATGCACCCTTAGAACAGTGCGATCCTCTCAAATCTTATTTTCTGCCTTCTTGGCATTAAATGCAAATATCTACAAGTAGTGAGTCTTATTGTTCTTTTAGCATGAAAAGTGACTGCCAAAAATATCCTGTCTGATTTTATTTTGAGAAGCATAGTTTTAAGTGTTCTATTGATTTAGTCCTGTCAGATTTGTCATGCTACCATAATTAATAAAGGAAGAAATATATATATTTTTTTTAGTAATATCACTCTAAACGATTAGCAGAAGTTGTTGAATATCCTCTTTAGAATTTCTGCTAAAGACATTTGGAAACGAAAAACAAAGCTCAGTTATTGGAGCAAACTTCCAGACCGAGCAGTTTGATTCACAGAATGTTTCAAATATAAAAACAGAGAACTGAAAATGACGTTCTTCAGGGTGTCACTTCTAATTATTTGTTCCATGAAGCTAAGGCCAAGATTGCATTGACTGGGCTGCCCTATGGTTTCTTTTCCTTCAGGATAATTTGGAGATTAGTAACTGCTTTGGTTTGCAAAGCAAAGCTTTTTTGGACTAGATGAGCTGACTCTAAAGGAACTTTATGCAAACTGCTGTGCTAGAGGAAGAGATGAGAGCTTGTGCTTGGAGAAGCGAGGTGCAATTCTGGCCTAAAATAGTTATAAACCTGGTCATTCCAGACACTGTGACTGCAACCTCTGCAGTTTTCCTCTAGCTTCCAAAAAAGCAGCATTCAAGTAATGTAATGTTTCATTAAACATAGAAAGTGGGTCTTCATTAAGCACCAATGTTTTAAATTAAATAGCTGTCTATACCATGGCACAGTAACATTGTTCATAAATACCATTTCTGCTTGGTCTCAAGAGCTTGTACTTTGTGAGTTGTGGGAGTGTGCAAGTGTGTACGCAAGAGAGGAGACGTACACAGCATACACAGATGAAATAATTTCCCTTTTTCCTCTTAAGAGTAAACAGGCTGAATGAAAGAACAATGGGACTGTGAATCTCAGAAAACCTGTTTCCTTATGCAGTGAGCCAGCTGTCAGAGAACTGGGCTGATTATCTAAAAATCAGCCCTTATTTGAAAAAATATGTAAAATAGTCATTGCACGCAGATATATAGGTACTTTAAAGTAGTTTTGAGTGTCCCTCTCTCCTAGATCATAAGAGTTTTGAAAAGAAGCAAAGGTAATCACATTAAAGTGATTTATGTTCATTTCTTCATAAAGGCACCACACGTGGATAATATCTTCTATAATTATATTAAGATAATGATTGTCTTAATCTCAGTAGCTGAAAAAGTCCACTGTTGACCACATTGGATAAATGATTATTTCTTAATAATATAATAAGATTTACTAATTGTAAGTTGTGGTTTTGATTTTACTTTCTTTTAAGTCTTGCTTAGGTGTTTAGTGCTGTCCATAGCAGACACAAAGTGTCTGACTCAAAGTTTTTTTAAATGTTCTTGTTTATTAATGTGTATTCCTCATTATAGCAGATTATGATTAAAAAAATAAGTGTTTTGTATCAGTGTTCTGCCGTTATTAATGATTTACGTTTATGTTTAGTATGCTTGCATACAAAATATAAGTGGGTGTTTCCTACCTCAAAATGTGTTATTTTGCTAACGACTTTCTTCTCTTCCAATAGGTTTTAGAAAAATAAGTCTGGATGATCTGCGGAAGGCATACATTGTGAAGGATGTGCAGCAATATATTCTGCATCGTTTGGACCAGGAGGAAGCGCTGAGACAACATCTAACGAAAGAAACGGCCGAAATGCTGAATCAGCTTCACATCAAAAGCAGCGGCTGCTTTTTGTATCTGGAACGTGTCCTAGATGGAGTCGTGGAGAATTTTATTATGTTACGAGAGATCCGTGACATTCCGGGAACATTGAATGGTCTATACCTTTGGCTCTGCCAGAGACTTTTTGTGAGAAAACAATTTGCAAAGGTGCAGCCTATTCTTAATGTGATTCTTGCAGCCTGTAGGCCGCTAACCACAACGGAGCTATATCATGCGGTGTGGACCAAAAACATGACATTGACTATGGAAGACTTTCAGCGCAAATTGGATGTCCTGTCCAAAGTTCTTATTGATGGACTTGGGAATACAAAAATATTGTTTCATTATAGTTTTGCTGAATGGTTGTTGGATGTGAAGCACTGCACGCAGAAATACCTGTGTAATGCAGCTGAGGGGCACAGAATGCTAGCCATGAGCTACACCTGCCGAGCAAAGGACTTAACACCATTGGAAGCTCAAGAATTTGCGTTGCATCTAATTAACTCCAATTTACAGTTAGAGACTTCTGAGCTGGCCTTGTGGATGATATGGAATGGCACACCTGTCAAAGAATCCCTGTCAACCTTAATTCCCAAAGAACAAGAAGTGTTACAGCTCCTAGTGAAAGCTGGTGCTCATGTCAACAGTGAGGATGACCGTGCATCCTGCATTGTGAGGCAGGCTCTGGAAAGAGAGGACTCTATCCGCACTTTGCTAGACAACGGGGCATCAGTCAACCAGTGTGACTCAAATGGGAGAACACTCCTGGCCAACGCTGCCTACAGCGGCAACCTTGATGTAGTTAACTTGCTGGTTTCCAGGGGAGCAGATTTAGAGGTAGAAGACACTCATGGTCAAACAGCACTTACCTTAGCTGCACGGCAGGGGCACACCAAAGTGGTGAATTGCTTGATAGGGTGCGGGGCCAATGTAAATCACACGGATCATGATGGCTGGACAGCATTGAGATCCGCAGCATGGGGTGGGCACACCGAGGTAGTTTCTGCACTCCTTTATGCCGGAGTCAAAGTGGACTGTGCAGATGCTGACAGCCGAACTGCATTGAGAGCAGCGGCCTGGGGAGGGCATGAAGATATTGTGCTGAATCTGCTTCAGCATGGGGCTGAAGTGAATAAGGCTGATAATGAAGGCAGAACAGCATTAATCGCAGCAGCATATATGGGGCACAAAGAGATTGTGGAGCACCTGCTGGACCATGGTGCAGAGGTGAACCACGAGGATGTGGATGGAAGGACGGCATTGTCAGTTGCTGCGCTTTGTGTTCCAGCCAGCAAAGGGCATGCCTCAGTGGTCAGCCTTCTCATTGACCGAGGTGCTGAAGTTGACCACTGCGATAAGGATGGCATGACGCCGCTGCTGGTGGCTGCTTATGAAGGACATGTGGATGTTGTTGACCTGCTCCTGGAGGGAGGAGCAGATGTGGATCACACGGATAACAATGGTCGTACACCGCTCCTGGCTGCAGCCTCCATGGGCCATGCCTCAGTTGTAAACACTCTCTTATTTTGGGGTGCAGCTGTTGATAGCATTGATAGTGAAGGGAGAACAGTTTTGAGCATAGCCTCTGCACAAGGCAATGTTGAAGTAGTACGGACTCTGCTGGACAGGGGGCTGGATGAAAATCACAGGGATGATGCAGGCTGGACACCTTTGCATATGGCAGCTTTTGAAGGTCACAGGTTGATATGTGAAGCTCTTATAGAACAAGGTGCTAGAACAAATGAGATTGATAACGATGGACGTATACCTTTCATATTAGCTGCACAAGAAGGTCACTATGATTGTGTGCAGATATTGCTGGAAAATAAATCCAACATTGATCAGAGAGGCTATGATGGGAGAAATGCTCTCCGTGTTGCTGCTTTAGAAGGTCACAGAGAGATAGTTGAACTACTGCTCAGCCACGGAGCAGATGTAAACTATAAAGATGCTGATGGCCGGCCAACACTCTATATTTTAGCATTAGAAAACCAGCTTACAATGGCTGAGTATTTTTTAGAGAATGGTGCAAATGTAGAAGCTAGTGATGCTGAAGGAAGAACAGCGCTCCATGTTTCCTGCTGGCAGGGCCACTTGGAGATGGTACAGGTGCTGATAACATACCATGCTGATGTGAATGCTGCAGATAATGAGAAGAGGTCTGCTTTGCAGTCTGCTGCATGGCAAGGTCACGTGAAGGTAGTGCAGCTTCTCATTGAGCATGGTGCTCTGGTTGATCATACTTGTAACCAAGGTGCTACTGGACTCTGCATCGCAGCCCAAGAAGGGCACATTGATGTTGTCCAGATATTACTTGAGCATGGTGCTGATCCAAATCATGCCGATCAGTTTGGGCGCACTGCAATGCGTGTTGCAGCTAAAAATGGGCACACTCAGATTATTAAATTACTGGAAAAATATGGTGCATCTACTCTGAATGGCTGCACTCCATCTCCAGTCCACACAATGGAGCAAAAACCCTTACAGTCGGTTTCCTCTAAAATGCAGTCCTTAACAATGAAGTCAAATAGTTCAGGGAGTACTGGTGGAGATATGCAGCCTAGCATGCGGGGCTTATCTAATGGGCCTGCTCATGCCTTCAGTTCTCCTTCAGAGTCGCCTGATTCTACAGTTGACCGTCAGAAGTCATCTTTATCAAATAATTCCCTGAAAAGTTCCAAAAATTCTTCTCTCCGTACCACGTCATCGACAGCAACTGCTCAGACCGTGCCCATTGATAGTTTCCACAGCCTCTCCTTTACGGAACAAATACAGCAGCATTCCCTGCCACGCAGCAGAAGCAGGCAATCTATTGTTTCTCCTTCTTCCACAACGCACTCCCTAAGTCAAAATCATAATTCTCCAAGTAGTGAATTTGAATGGAGCCAAGTGAAACCTAGTTTGAAATCAACAAAAGCTAACAAGGGGGGGAAAACAGACAATTCCAGCAAGTCTGGGTCAGCTGGAAAAAAAATCAAACAAAATAGTTCCTCCCAACCAAAAGTGTTAGAGTATGAAATGACTCAGTTTGATAAACGAGTACCTATTGCCAAATCTGGGACAAGCGTGCCACTCAAATCCATGCCACCAGAGCCACAGTGCAAAATCTTGGTGCCGCCAGCTCAGCAAGAGGTCGGTCGATCTCAGCAGCAGTTTCTAATTCACCAACAGAGTGGAGAACAGAAGAAGAGGAATGGAATCATGACAAACCCCAATTATCATCTTCAAAGCAATCAGGTTTTTCTTGGTAGGGTTTCTGTCCCACGAACAGTTCAGGATCGAGGGCATCAGGAGGTTCTGGAAGGCTACCCTTCTGCAGAGACAGAACTCAGCCTTAAGCAAGCCTTAAAACTGCAGATCGAAGGTGGTGACCCAAGTTTCAACTACAAGAAAGAAACACCATTATAAAAGGTAATCAGTCCATTCACAGAGGACTAAAACGTGTATTTCATCATGCGTGTTTTAAATAAGCTGAAAATGCACTTCATTTTAGCTTAACATTATAATTGTTTTCTTAATGAAAACCGTGTTGAGTATCTGTTTTGTTGTAATTTAAAGCATCAACTTTGGAAGAATTGGTTCATGGCTGTATTTTCTGTTCAATAGTGATTGCTCAAATCTTGCCCCACTGTTCTTGATATGCAACAAAACAAAATACAAAGCTTCATGTAGCATAAATCTGGAATTTTCCAAGGTAAGAATAGCTGGGAGTCTTAATATGTGGTATTTTCAGGTATAGTCACTATTTCATGCAGTTCCACCTATTTTGAGTAACTATTCATATTTGTAAAGATGCTTTTCAGGAAGCTTGTAAAGGTTCTCACAAGTTACAGGCATTAAACTTCAGTGAATTCGGATTTTGAATGGGAGATCTCAGATATATCTACAGAATTGCATAGTAGCATATAAGGCTTTAAATTTATATTTCTGTTACCATGAAATAGTCTCCTTTGAAAGAGATGACATTCCTGATGGCAAAATGAGAATCTCTGTTATCATCAATTTCCTCACCATTCTGTAGTATGAGCTGAAAATCAGCAGAGTTTACTTTGGTTTTTCAGTCTCTCTTGTACTGAGTTTTATGCTGAGAAAGAAGTGTTGTGTACCATTTTCAAACATAAGTTGTCAGTAAGTCAGTGAAAACAGGGCTATTTTTCTGCCTTATCCTGATGAAGTTTGTTTATCTCAGCATATTTGGATTATTAATAATTAATATGTACTATTTGAATTTCAAAGGAGCAGCATCCTTATGAAATCTATGCAGCTCTCTTTGCTTACTTATTTCTGAAAACAATTTTTTTGTCTGTGTAAATACTGCCATTTTTCCAGACCAGACTGCTGCTACTTAGAACCAGACAGTTCTTGGTAGCCAGCTCGGTTCTGCTGCTGGTCATCAAAGGCTACATGTTTATAGGTCATTTGCAGATGGTGCAGAATCCACAGATGGGAGATTTTGAGTTGTGGAAAAACGTACTGGCAGGTTTATTGGTTTGTTGTTTTTTTGGTTTTTTTTTTCCCAAAAACAGTATCTGGCAAATAGAATTCAATTTAATGGAGCTCAACTCTCTAGATATACCAGTGGTCTCTTGTGAACTGCAGAGTGCTGGACTGTGAGGCTGGTATCTTGGTTAAATCAAAATATTTGAAACAATACAGTGTTTCAAAAAGGTATATACTGCAGCCTAACACGCAAATGCTAGTGTTGTTTTCCAAAAGGTCAGATGAACTGTGAAGCAGAAAATAGCAAAGAGGCAGAACTACAGAAGCAGAGAGAGGAGTAAGTGAGAGGAGACGGGCTCTGGACATTAGGAAAAGTAAAAACAACTTCAGATTCCTACAGTTCTAGATCACGTCTAAACCAGCATTTAAATGTGTCATTTTTTCCCCCTTCTACACACCTGCACCTGATATTCAGTACAGGCACTCATATGGACATACTGTTTACACTTCTGACCTAAGATGTATTGATTTGACCTGACCTGTCTGTCATCAAAATACTAGTTTTGATGCATTTTTCCTCTCTAGATTTTAAAACACAAAACACAGGGAATTTTTAGCACTCTGCATGCAATTCTACAGCTCAAGCTGGGCTTTTTTTTGTCAGATAATGTCAGCAAATAGTACTTCTTTAAAGAGGCCAGTTTTCCTGTGTGAAGTACTTATTTCTGCAAGAAACAGGTGATGTGATGGATAACTGAATTGTTTCTTTTGCTTTTTTTCTAATGATTTCACAATTTTAAATCTGGAAGTGTAAAACAATTGTGTGCATTACGGATTGCTTGGTGCAGGCTGTAATTTACCTCCTCTTTTGCCCAGTCTTGAGCAAAAAGGCAGTTATTTCCTTGACCACTGAGTACGTTAGTCATCTGTGCAGAATCACATCAGCAATATTCTGCCAGAGCACCTTGAGGAACAGCTTTTCTTCCCTACTGCCTCTTGTAAGCTGTATTCAGAAGCTTTCTTGCTGTAGGGACCTTGTTGCTGCTTAGAGTGTCTGCAAGCACAGGAAATCCGTCATGTGATTTGAGTTAGTCAGGAAATGCTTTTCGTCATTGGTATGCTGTTGTGTGCTTTTAACTCTAATTAGAAGTTATACAGCTGTCTTGCTGACAGCACTGCATATATTATGGAATATTTCAAAACTTGGTGTGTTTGTTTTATACTTCTAGGTCAGTTTCATGATGCCGTGAACAGAAGCGCTTCTGCTCCGAGTGATTTATCAGCGGGCTGGGATGGAAGCATACAGTTCTTGTTTAGTCCACCTAAAAACTCAAGAATGTGAATACTACAGTACAGTTACCTTAATTACTGTAACGTGCCTACATTTTTGGGCTGCCTTCCACCATATTACCCTCTGTGCTTCAAAAGTTTATTTTGTGTACTTCGTATTTAATACACAGAATGAGCACTTTCTTTTTTAAATTGCAGAAAGATACATGCGATATTTCCCTGACAAGAGCTGAAAATAGTAAGAATGAGGAATTGTGATTTCCTCTTCCAGAATGCTTGGCAAAGGTGCATGTGCCAGAGTGAACTGTGTAAGAGAAGGCCATGCTTTCTGTATTTGTTTTCCTGTGGCTAAAGGAAAGAAATGCAAACGCTTTGTCACATCTGCATTGATGTAATGTATGGTCAGTCTTTTCTGTGTGCTTCAAAAAGTTCTCTGAAGAAATACAAACCTTGTAGTGGGATTTTATAAATACTGTATTTGTATGTTCTGTCTGTGTAATAGCTGGTCAGTGGTAGCAAAGGGGTTGGACTGCAGCCCTCTGGAGTATCCTTGGGCTTTTCAAGAAACAAAATCCAGTGTCTGGTACTACAGCACCAAATCTGGATGGCAGACTGTGACCACTGAAAGTGATAGGTGAATTTGGTCTTGGACTCCTGGTCTTCAATAGCCTCAGTTATTGTTACAATAATGAGGTAACCAAATATGGGTATTTCTTAGGTGCTAAAGTAAAAGGTCTGATCCTGCTTTCCTGTATATCTTTATACATTAGAAACAGCTCTTTATTTTTCCAAGGTAAAGGACTGCATTGAAAATGTCAATAAAACCAATGTGGAAAACACAGAAGCTTTGTTAGGCTGAAAGAATACACAATGAGAGTATAATGGAGAAGGAAAAGGTTAGGAATACTGTTGTCTATGGACTACAAAGATTACTGAGTTATCCCTGTCCTGAGACAGTAACTCTTTAAAGCACAAACTTGTATGAATGTGGTTACTGCTTCTGATGGATTAGGTAGAGACACTGTGCTTCTCTTGACACAGAGCATGGTTAATCAGCAGCATGGCTAGTCCCTCTACAGGTAATGGAGACCTGGTTCCCTGCTCTCACAGCTGAAAAGAATTATATAGGGGAGAGCAAAGTCAATATCATCATTGTGAAATCAAACACTTTGAATTTTTCCCTTGAATGTGTATATCTTACTTGCACAGCTCTGAGTGATAGAATGAAACAAGTGATTATTTTCTCCTAAAAATGTAATCTATATTCTATTATTCACCTTGACACAGTCTTGCTCTTTAGAAAATAAGCCTATTTTTCTAAGTCAGTATTTCTTCTAAAGGCTTGAGATTCGTCTTTTTCATACTCTGATTCTGATCATTCCACAGAGAAGTTGGTAGAAACCTGGCGTTATTTTTTCATAGAGGATAAATTAGGTGTCTGGCTATCGTTAAACTTTGCTCAGTGGCCCCTGGATGTATATGTAGTGCATATTCTGAAGCACTAAAGGTCATTGTGTTTTGTTATCGTAATTAACAATTGTCAGAACATTTTCTGAAGTTAGTTTTATGTGGGTTGTCTTTGTTGTTTTTGTTTTTTATATCTTGCACCTCCATTCTAATTCACTTGTTACTAAATGTAAAAAGAATCTTTTATAGTCAGGCATTCAGTGCATAGTAAGATTAAATGTTGAAAGTTGACACGCTACAATATTGATTGTTCTGTATGTTTCATGCATTAAATGTCTTGTCCCTGTGGGACAATTATAACATAAACATAACAGGAGTCTTGCAAAACAGCCTTAAGAGAGCTAGTGGCTCAGTAAAGGGAGAGTACCAAACTGTTCTCAACAATTGTTCTAAACCTCAAGTACACTGCATCTGCAATGCTGTGCAAGAATAAAACTTTTCTTGGTTGTTAGATGTATGTTTTGTTCTGTAGAAAGGGATCCCTGAATGCTGACATTTTTCTACTGAACTTGGCTGTCATTGGGATTATATTTATTTAATTTTATTGTTATTAATTGCACCTTGTGGACAGAGGACATAAAAATGTGGTCAGTTTCACAAGGGACCACCGTTTATAGATAGCCTGATGGTTTTTGTGTGAACAATATTTACATTTGAAACAGCTGTTGAAATCCTGTATCCAAATCAGCAGAAAGCAGACCTCTTGAAAATCTTTTTAGAAAGAAAATAACAATCCTTACAGATTTTGAACATAGCTTTGGAACAGAGCATGAATTGCTTTAAAACATCTACTTTCTCAGAAGGTCTGTGTAATTCCACATTGCTGTTGTGTGTGTTTTTAATCTCATTGCTTGTGAGGTTTCTGCATCCAAAGGCAAATCGCTGTTCCCCCGTTGTTCTCTCTGTTCTGCTCTGCTCCTTTACATCTGTACAGTCCGGCCGAGGAGTGGAGTTGGATAGCTGTGACTCAGCACGTTTTCTTCTGACAGTGTGACAGTCCTCCCAACCCCCCCCAAAAAAGAATAAAACATGAATCCTCTTTCTCTTCATCACATTTCACTGCTCCCTCCAAGGTCATCTCCACAAAACATCTGAAACTCCTAGTAGTGGGAAAGCTAGGGGAAAGATTGTTTCGTGGACAGCGATGTCAATACTGTATGCATGTGGAAAAACTCTTCAAAAGAGAAATGCATTAAGAAGTGTAGAGGCACAATGATGCATTTTTGTCCTCTCTGTGATCAGTATTGAAAATATTACCATTTATTTAAAACTAAAAAGGTATTTTCCCTCCTCAGTTACTCTGCTATGCAAACGTCTGTTATGCTTAATATTCCCCATCTGAATTCCTCAGTTAACTTGGTTTGCAGATAGACTTTTTCCTGGAGTGGATTGTAAATAGCCTTTAATGTACATTGAATGAATTTCACATTGTAAAATTTTTATTTTATTCCTTGTATTATATTAAGTGAAAATCCCTGTGTATATGAAAGTGCATAATAAATATATTTGCTTTTCAGCAGACATCTAACTGTTTTAATTTTACTACCTCATTTCCTGGGATATCTCAAGAAAAGGCTATTAAACTTGATTAACATTTGTGTGGTACTTAGTAAAACACAATGTATGCGTCAGGCTGTCTGGGCTAGCAAGACCAAGATTAGTTCCTACAGCACTGCCTATCACCCTACTGACCTTTCCCTTTTCCCCATTAAAAGCGAGTCAACATTTGCAGCAGAGAATTCACTGCATGTTCTTTTGGTTAAAATAACAACTTATGCCAGCTGTAGCAGGACGGCCAATAAATTAACTGTTTCATTTGCTCTTAGTTCTTTACCACTTCAAATGATATTTATTAATCATCTGTTTGTTCAGTGTCTGTCTGTAATATTGTCACTTTAAACAAAAACTTGCAGGAGTTCTACCAGCACCATCTTTTCTTGAACTTGTTACTAAGAAGTAGAAGTACTTGGAGAAGGGAAAGATTTTCCAGTCACTGCAGTAATCTCATTTACCCATCTTACTTCAGATCATACACTGATGGTGATCTCTGCAGAGTTTGGAGCGTGGAAGAAGAGCTTGCCTGTACTTTTTGAGGGAATGGTTCAGGTTTATCTCCACACATGCTGGTTCACACTGACTGTAGCTGCTGCTGCTCACCAGTAGCGGACTGGTTTGTAAGATTAGGAGAGTGACAAATGAAAATGTCGGAGACTGTTCACTTATTTTCTGTATTGTATTTTTGTGGTTTCCTGCTGTATCTGTTGACACACTTCTGTTAAGTTCTTCATGTCTGAAATGGCAAAGTATGAGATGCGTTTGTTCAGTGGCTGTTTTTCACAGAGGCAGAGACAAATATCTACTATATTTCAGAGACATTTTCTTCAGATAATCACAGGAATAATATGTAAATATGATTATTCAACACCTCTTTTTAGTCTCTAATTTTATGAAATATAAGCAGTCAGGCTGAATAATCCTTCAAATCTTCTGTGAGATCTTTGTAGCAGTTTGGCTTGTGCATTATATATATTTTCCAAAAGAAATCTGGAACTAGTTGGCACAGTGAACAAGAGCAAGGCTTTGCTGTCAGAGGCCCTCTAGACAGCAATGAGAATTTGGCATTGATCTAAATCCTGACTATTGTATACTACAAAGAGTCACAGTAATAGGGCAAGGGACTGAGAAATCTACTTGGCACATCATCTTATTGAAAAAGTCTCTGAAGTTATATGGAGATAATACAAACAAATTGACCTTTATGATGAAAATTTAATTTACTGGTGTCCCAGAAAGACCTACTGTTCTCACATTTATGCTTACAAGTTCCTAAGTTTGTATTAGACCAGCCGAGTTACAGAACTACAGATACAGGTACATTTTAACCTAGACAAAGACAACTTCTAACAGACTCCTGTGATATAATCTTGAGGAATTTGATTTGTGTCCTGAAACCCTTTCACATGAATTAAGAATGCAATAAGGATCTTGTAGCTTAGGACCTTTATTTCTTCTCTGTTCCATCAATTCATCTTTGACTTTCCAATCTGTACTGTACTTTCTTTTTGGGGCTTGTCCAGTATTTGTGCAGGGGGTACCAGAGCCACAATAGGTTTCAGCCATTTATAGTGCATACCATTAAAAAACTTAACTTGGCAGTCTCTTACAGACATTCTTCAGTTTTCCTTGCTGATGCCCTATGCTAAATTGGTGAGGAAACACTTGGTTCACTCTGTTTAATATCCCTGCACTTTTTGAAAGGGTGATGGTTCACAGAGTTGACATAAGAAGTCTGACTTGCTTATTGTGGGTAAGGTGCAGCCTTATCAACAGTGATTTTCAAACTGGTCTGCAAAATCCTCATGATTCATGGCTGAATTTTAGTGGTCCATAAAAAGATAATAAAGAAGACTCACATTCATAAGGGAACCTGCCTTAGGCATTTGCAAACCAGAAACCCACAACCCTGAAGTTCCAGCTAAATAAGGTAAGGTGTTTATGGATAGAAATATTTTATTCTCAACTTACTTTAGGAACAAACTAATTTGCTCTCCTGGGCACTTATTGCAGCTTGTCCATTCAGAACCTGGCAGTTGAGTTAGGATTGAATTTAAAGATAATTGTATTTTTAGTTAAATCTTGTTGCTTACAGACCTAGGGCAGACTGTAGAAACTTTGTTTTGTATACAGTCAGACGTTTTTCTGTGTGCAAGACTAGTTTTCTCAAGAAAAAAGCATATCACAGAGAAGAGGTGGTCAGATAAGCTGGTGAGGGTTGTAATGCAATATTGTTAGAGTGAGACTTTCCATTTTTAAATTGCCAGATTGGTGATGATGACTGTCAGATAAGTATAGAGAAGACAACATTTCGAACTGCCAAGAGAGCAGGAGATTTAGGGAGAATCCTTTGGAAGTTGGGTCTTTTTATTAAAAGAGTGTGCAAGCAAAACAAACGTATGTTAGTTCCCAATTAAGTTGAAGGTTTCTCCATGAAGTTGAAAATAGTCAAATGCCACAAAGGAGAGATTTGGGGACAAAACAGAATAAGCTCTTGAGTGGGAAGGGCTGCTTGTTTGTTTTACCTTCTTTAACGCATCCTGTTTTCAGTCAGCATCTCCTAGAGGGAAAGAAAATAATAATAATACAAATCAAGAAAGTAATATAGTTATTATTTTCCATTCCATTTTGATTCATGTACAGCTGTTTTGTGCTTGCTGTGTCTTGACAAACAATAAGCAACCTCTCAGGAAGACTATTTAAAATTCTATGCTTTGTTCATATGTGATAAGGATAAAGTGGACTTTTATGATTTCTTCTGTCATTTTTTATTATACTGGACATTCAGTTTGCTCTTTTGTGTTTCCCAACTAAAGAACAGTCCAGGCCTATTCAGTAGTTTATCTGGATAAAATGCCATGCTGGCGCTTGAGATTGCTCTAATAAGTATGATGTAATAATTACACTGGTGATTTTCTATATTGCTCTTCTATAAGATGTTACTATTTACCAGTAAATCTCAAAACACTGCAGAAAAGACAAGAGAGGTATTGAGGTAAAGAAATTCCTGCTCTCTCAGGCCAGAAACAAAGCCAGGAAAAGCTGCTGGGTCTCTTCCAGCACTAGGCAGATCTGCTGCCTTGAATAACCTGTTGTCTAGCATTAACTCATCTCCTTTTTTTTAGTTGCTTTCTTTGTGTTTGAAGCATAACCCACTGGAGGCTATCCATACAGCTGGGCACAGCCAGCTCTAACTCTCTGGCCAGCCATCAGAGATGAGTCAGTTCAGATTTGGAGCCTCTCAGCAGATCTGTATTAGGTTGGGTATTCTGATGCGTTGCTGCAGCTATGGGACATTGAGGTCGTATCTGGCATGTGCTTGAGAAGCACATGAGAGAGCTCTGTATGTAGTTGTATTCATTATGCTGCTACAAGCAATTCTTTGAGAAATCCCTCTTAAAGAATCAGACTTAGCCAGGAACATGATTGACATTTGTAGGAACATCCAGACTTTTCAAATGCTGTGAGAAGCAATAGTCGGCATGCATCCCAGCTTTCATATTTGGTACTGTTTTTGTTTTTTTCCTCTCTGATGTAATGTTCTGAATTGAATACAACACACCGTGAGTGATTCTGTCTGCTAACTTTTGATGTCTCCCTTGGCCAACTGTCAATCTTTTGACAAACTAATGGGTCAGTCTATTTCTGAAGGTCATCATCTTGACTCCAGTTGAGATCTTTTGTGTGTACAATGTCCAAAGAGTTCTTTTCACAAGCCTACTAGGACCGAGCTGTCTGCACCCACTGTTAGTGGGTGAGTAATTAAGAGCAAGAGTCCCCATTTGTCCACCAAAGGTGATCATTGCAGATGAGACACAGGGCAGAAATGCCTTCCCTCTGGCTCTGTTGTGGTGTTAGCCCAGTAGCAACCCTTCTGCTAATTCTGTCTGCTTGCCTTTAGTTGAGATTTCCTGAGAGAGGGCTGGATTAAGCTGCCTTAAAAGATTCTGTTAATTACTTTTTTTACATGTGCAATTAATGAAGAAAACTATTCAAGGGTATTCTTAATTATATGGCATAGAAACCCCTTCCTGGAGTTACAGTCAGTTTTGCTGATTATATCACAGTACTTGAAGGGCACGTACATTCGCCAGAGAGGTAGAAGGATCTGTTCCTTGACTGCTGTTGCAGTGCTTCTTGGCTTGTGCTGCCAGCAAATTTACATGAAGCCTGTTTTTATGAAGGGTGAGTCTCTCTTTGCCAAGATGGGATGATGAATTTAAGAAGGGCCACTTTGGGATATCAGAGATCCCTCCAGCCCAGCAATCTGTCTTTAGCAATGACCAGATATAAAGAGAACAATGTAAGAACAGGGTAAAATTCTAATGATTTTTGTCCTGAGCGCTCTCCAGCAATTTGTGGTTTGAGGGTTTCCAAACAGGGAGGCTGTGTTTTTATCTATAATATTTTATATGTTGGTCAATATTAAGCAAATCAGACAAGAAGAGGAGGAAGAAGAACGCTGTTTTTTGTTAAGAAGTATGCAGTATTTGTTCTTTAAGAGTAAGATTGCTGAGCAATCAGCCACATAATACAAGATTTACGCCCTAGGTAGATTGATATCAGAGCTCTGTATGTTTTTTTTTTAATTTTTATTTATTATACAGAAACTGAAGATACTATTTGAGAGCAAAAGAATGTCTCAAAACACTTTCAGAAAGTGTTTTCTTGCAAGAAGCAAGAAAAAAAATTACCATGGATCCTTGTAGGGAAGCTAAGAGGTTTTTCTGCATGGCGACAAGGCAGACCCAAGAGTGAAAACATCAGTTATTGTATTCTTATTACCTGTTAGTAACATGAACAAGTTTCAATATGGATTCTCCACCTCCTAGTCAAATGCATAAGATATCAGTGAAATGAATGTTTCCAAAATTAAAAATGAAAAAAATGCCCATAGCTCAGCTTAAACATTACTTAATGTTGTCCCATTCTGGAACTGTGCTTGGTAGAAACATAGCCCTATTTGTAGTCAAAAAATGGGAGCAGAATGCTTTCTACGTAATGATCCAGTATTTTTAAGCTGCAGTCCAGCATTGCTGGTACACTTGAGAATGCTGGCCCTGCACTTGGTGGGGTTGGCAGCAGGAAGAAGCTGGTCAAGCTTAAGCCAGCTGCAGGAGTGTTCTCAGTTTCAAACAGTAATCTGAATGCTCATCTCTTTGCTGTCTATAGATTTGTTTGGTGTGCTCTTTCCACCACTCTTTACTAGTTCTCACAAGACCATTAGTCTGCTACACTCTTACTGGGAGACTATCTAATTTTACCAGGCTTTATAAATACCTCAACCATCAAGGACGAGTTTCTTTGTATTTTGTCCTATGGTTTGAGCAATACAAATGAAACACCAGTGCACGAAAGGTGAGCTGAATACCACAAAATAAAGTGCAGATCTTTTAGGGAGGAGCAGCGACACACACCAGTTGTGCTTGCTTTGCTTCCCAGCCAGCAGTGAGCAGAGACACTGTGACAAGTCAAGCCTCTGTGACTGCCATAAAGCAGGGCTCCTGAGCACAAAGGGAAACACAGGTGCAAGAAAACATTGCTGAAATGCTTCTCTTCAGCGTGACCTTGCTGCTCAATAGTAACTGGGTGAAGAGGAATCTGGCAGGCTTATTCCCTCCTGCATTTCCTGAGCTGCCAGTTTGCAAGCCTTTTTGCCAGGATCAAGCTGCTATCCAGCAGAAATAATGACTGTCTTATCAATTCGTTTTCATTTGACTCTGATTTTTTGCAGATTACATGAACAATGACTAGAAGTTGCCAAGTAGTGTCAAGCTGGTTTAAAGTTGATGTTCCCCCATTGTACTGGAATACTGGAACCGTTAGGCCCACAGCCTGAACCAGTGATTGAGCACCTGGTGAAGGGGCATAGCCAGCCCTGGGAGCACAGGTGCAAGCAATTCACCTGGGGGATCCTAATCACATTTAAGGGCTGGCAGCTGAAAGGGAAGAATCTCTACTTGGAGATTGCCTCCTCTGGGAGTTTACTACTGAGCCTGGTGTCCTCAGAAAGGGGTAAGATATTCTTTATTACTGAATTGTGATGAATACTTTTCTTGGATGATCTGAAAACTGGTCAATGGCAGCAGTATCCTCTGCCTTTTACAATACATTAATGCTTACAATTTACTCCTTCTGAAATAGAACAAATTTCTACAGTGTAAATAACATCTTGGTCAAAGTATTCCATGGCTGCTCCAAGCTTTCTCCTCTCTGTTAAATCTGCTCTGTTCTTCATTTAGACATACCAATTATAGGGCAAAGTGCTGCTGCACTTGGAGCTGAACAAGCAGAGCAGCATGCTGTCTCTCACCACAACAGCAAGTACCAACCTCAGGTAACACATGGGCATTTCCTAGGCTAGGAAAAAGTGAGCCAACAGAACTGATGTCTGGTTTTTTTTTTTCTTTTTTTACTTTTTTTTTCCTTGTTTTTTCCCCCTTGTTTTTGGTTCCCCCCTTGTTTTTGGTTCCCCCCTTGTTT